>CAOGCB010090496.1:0-14779 GCA_948266635.1 Cnidoscolus chayamansa
AAGAGAGGAAGAACACCTAAGTATTCCTTGAGTAGTCATCCACAACAACAAAGGCATAAGCCTTGCCTCTTAGACTCATTGGGGTGATAGGTCCAAAAAGATTTAAGTGTAACAACTCTAATATTCTGGAAGATGTGACAATATTTTTAGGTCTAAAATTGGTTCTTGTTTGTTTTCCTAGAGAGCATGTTACGGACGGATTTTAGGGCCTAGGAGATTAGGCACCTAAATTAATGAAAATAACAATTAAATGAATAAATGAGGTAATAAATGAGATTAAGAAAGGGGAAAATGGAAAAGAAATGCAAAATGAAAATAAATGAAATGAATAATCAATGTAGAAAAAGGAATAAAGAGAATGGAGAATGTAAAGGAAAGGAAGAAAGGAGATAAAATAGAAATAATTACAAAAGAATTGAAAGGGAGTAAGTTAAATGAAAATAAATAAGGGAATATGGATTTAGAGATAGAAATAGAAAAGAAAAGAAAAGAAAAGAAAAGAAAAGATAAAAGAAAAGGAAATTTAAAAGAATAAGAAAAGAAAAGAACAAGGGGAAATAAAAGTATATATATATAAATAGATAAAGGGAAAAAGGAGTGGGACATTAAGTGAAGCAAAACACAAAGGGAGAGAGAAAGAGAGAGCAAGAGACCCGACAGAGAAGAGGAAAGAGAGAGCGACGGGAAGGAGAGGAGAAGAAGGGAAAGGAGAAGAGAGGAAGAAGAAGAAGAGAAAGAAAGGGGAGGAAGAGGCATTAAAAAAAGGTTAGTCTCCATCTTAGTACATGTATAGGTATATATATACATAGCTTTTGATGGACAAAGGTGAAAACTAGGGTTAAACCTAAACTTGACCTAGACTTTTGGGATAGAAGCAATTGATGATAAAAACATGATTTGGACTTGAAACCAAGCTTAAAGGATGAAAGGAGTGAGAAACTAACTAAAGAAGTAAAAATCTGGAAATTTGACAGCATGAACAGTAACTTCGTGTCACTGTTCCGGAGACCCTAATGATATCAGAAATTGGTAAATAATATACCAATAGGAAGCTTAGGATGTTATCTACAAATGTCTAGAAGACCAATTTGTGAAATTTGATCAAATGGTGGATGAAAAAGTGGGAAGAACACATGTAGGTCAATCTGCCAATTCTGGAATTTTAGTATAGGACTGTAAATGGTTTCAATGATTTGGAAACGTTAGTGAGGTGATAAAATTATGGAATTTGGCATGAACCTAGTTGAAAGTACTAGCTAAAAGTTTCATGTTGGGAACTTTGGCTAGATTTGAATCTAAGTAGATCAAAAGAGGGGGAGGAGATAAATTCTGCAGCAATTCTGCAGAAATGGGACTTTGGTATTTTGTGATTTAAAAGGAGTTCAAATGATGTATAACTTTGAGTTTAACTTTGCCAACATGGAATACAACTTGAAATAAGAAATTGATATCAAAATAACTTGAGTTGGTAAAGAAATGAGTTAGAAAATGCTAGAGGTTGGTGAGTAAGGTATGAAAATTGGTATGGAACTTAAATTGGCTAGAAAATGACTCAATTGAGTTTGACATGAGCCAAAACTTAGAAAATTCCTTGAATGTTAAGTGAAAATGTAGTGTACAAAATTTGTGAGGGAATGGAGTTGGAAAAGTGGGGTTTTAGTTTCCCGGAATGGAGGTCGCAACATGAGCTCGCGGGCGCGAAATTGGACCCAACCAGACAGTAGCTTTTCGCGAGCGCGACCAAAGGAGTCACGACTGCGAAAAATACCAGGAAATGGGTAAAACCTTTGGGAAAAGTCGCGACTGTGACAAAATAATTCGCGACTGCGAAAATGCCAAAACAGGCAGTAACTTCTCGCGACCGCGACCAAGGAATTCGCGACCGCGACAAGGTTAGCAATTTAGGCAGTGACTGTTGACGAGAATGTCGCAAGCGCAACGTTGTGACTCGCGACCGCGAACTTGTCTCTGCCAAAGGGAAAATGTGAGGAAAAGTTAAGATCGAAACTAAGTTTTTGGGACCAAAAAGATAGACATTGATTTATAGTATTGTTAAATACAAATGAGTATCAAGTATGAATCATATTGATGGTAATGTAATGTGTATAGGTGCTAGAAGTGAAGATATCATTGAAGCTCAAAGAAACAAAGATAAAGGGAAAGCTATTCAAGGTAAGTGAAGTAAGTTAAGTTATGTTGTAGAGTAATTGTGCAACAATGTGCACAATACTACATTATACTTTATGAAATCTTCATGCTACCTTGTGCATGAGGAAATTGTAAGAAAGGTGTGTATGTTATAGTAAATGTCACTTGTGATTTTTGTGTAGAGTGATAATGGTTGATACTGGGATGATGTGTTTGATTGTATTGGATTATGAGATTGATGAATATGGTTGTGCTAAGCTATTGGTGTAATTGTGCAAATTTGTGCAATGATCATGAGTTTGAGTATTGAGTATGTGCTAAGTAATAATTCATGAGGTCATTATACTAATGTGAGTATAATGATATATATATTAGGTGATAAATGTATATTGTGTTATCTTGGTTACCATGTGTAATGTGATTTGACGATACGCTTGAATGCATTGAAGTATGAATAATATGAATGAGTTTTTACTTAATGATTGAGGTGTTATGAGTTGGTGTGGAAATAACAGTGATAATAAAGAGAAGTATTCATATTGATTGACTAAGCATGAATTGAGCTATGCATTTGAGAACATGAGTGTCATGAAGCATAGCATGCATGAAAATGGGAAGATCCATGAAGAGGAAGGGGTGACCCATACATTTCTAAATTGGGGAAGAACCAAGCAGATGTAGAGGTGACCCATAAATATAAATATGATTGTATACATATGGAGTGAGAAGAACCGTGAAGGGGAAGTGGTAACTCACACATATGAAATGATAATGAGAACTTACCATGGTATAGCATTCTGAGAGGATGCACAAATATGAAAGAAAGGAAGAGCAAAGGAGAATGGAGATTACATAGCATGAGATGCATTGCATTATGTTTGTGATATGAGTGAATTGATATTGATGATAGTTGTGTTAATTGAGTCAATGTTTTATGATGTTGTTAATTTGAAAATATTGTTGAGAATGAGTATGATGGAATTAATGTGATGTAGTTATAATGAGTTGGTTATAACTTACTGAGTTATATACTCAGCATTTATCCCTGATAAACGCAGGTGAAAGTAGCAAAGGAAATCAGAGCAAGCAATGAATTGAAGATAAAGGCAACAGAGGTAGTAATTGTAAATATAAATGTGTCCCAAGGATTTTTGTAATGTATATATTTTATAAGTTGTAATATTCATGTAAATAGAAGCAGTATTGTAATTAAGTAAATTGTATGTTGATTTTATTAATACTTTTGGAAGTGTCAATGATGGATTTACTAATTCATATATATTTGGTTTTTAAATGAATGATGATGTTGAAAACTAATAGTTTTGATTGAATGAATAATTCTAGTTATAAACTATTTTGAAATGAAAAAAAAAATTATACAGGTTTTCAGGAAATGTGATGTAAACTCATCCCTTACAGTATGAGTGGTGGTTTCTCTGTAGAGAAAGTAGGAAATCACTGTTCATTATGTGGGAGGCATGTCATAAGGGTTGTGACAGAGCAAGCTTTGCAGGGGTGATCTTTTTCAAATTTTAGCTTAGGCATTCCCCTAACTACATTTTTTCTTGATATTTTGGAGATTAGGTGCATGCTAGCATGCCCAAGTTTCCTGTGCCATAGCCAACTACTTTCATTTAAGGTGACTAAACATTTTTCACTATATTGAAAGCAATGTAGATCTAACATATATACATTTTCATGTCTAGGAGCTACAAACAGTGTTTGATCATTCAAATTCACAATTTCACGGTGAGTGGTGAAGAAGGTTACCTTAAAACCTTTGTCACAAAGTTGACTTACACTGAAAAGATTGAATTTTAGTCCATCAACTAAGGCACCATTTTCAATGGAAGGTTGATGACCAATTGCTCCATTTCCAGTTATTTGTGCTCTACCCTTGTCACCAAATATGACATATCCTTCATTTTTCAAGTTGAGCTTGGAGAAGTAGTCTTTTTCTCCTGTCATGTGCCTTGAACATCCACTGTCAATGCACCATTTTCTGGAATCCTTTTTATTCCTAAAGCATACCTGCTTAAACAATTTATTAAATTTTAGGTACCCAATTCTTTTTAGGTCCTTGAAAGTTATTAGGGATGGATCCTTTAGGTACCCAAATCATTTTTGCCTTTGAGGATCCTCTTCTAATTGGACATGAGTGAATCAAATGACTAGCTTTATTACAGTAAAAACATGTAACATTAGGCAAATAAGACGAGGTTGCTCTAACAAAGTAGTTTCTATATTTGTTTTGTTTAGACATGCTCTTAAATCCTATTTTAGATTTTTCACTTGACATTCTTTGTGACCCTAAAAGCAAGTCTAGATTCTATTTACCTTTTGTGAATCTAGACAAATCATTAGTCAATGTTTTTACCTGCTTCTCAAGATTTTAATTTTTCTTAAGAAGCATTTCACAGTTTTTACTTGACTTTTCTAGACTGATTTTCTGTTCACTAAGTAAACCTAGTTGAATTCTAAGAGATTCATTTCCTTCTGAACTTTTGTCAAAGAATTTAGCTCGAGCTTTAGTGTCTCATTTTCTGATTTTAGATGACTATATTTTTTCTTGTAGTTTTTGTATTAATCATAGACTCTAGCAAAAGCAATTTCTAATTCTTCTACATTTGGAGAGTCAGAATCAGTTACCTCATGATTAGTTCTGATTGAAGCTCCAGAGAGTTCTTCAAATGTCATTCTACATATTTCAGCATCTTCTCTTTCATCTTCTGTGGAGCTTGTGTCTGAAGCAGTCTATACAGTAGCTAAAGCTCTTTTTTCCTTTGTCTTCTTTGCTCCTTTTCTTCTTTAATCTTAGACAGTTAGGCCTAATGTGTCCTGGCCTATTACACTCATAACAGACTGACTTTTTCAGTTCTTTTTTAGTAGGAGAAGTTGCATCTTCTTTTGGAATATATTTCTTGGCAAACTTCTTGTAACTTTTTCCTGCCCTTCTCAATCTTTTGGCTAACATGGCCATTTCTTCATCATCACTAGAACAGCTTGAAGAGTCAGATTGTCCAGTCTTCAAGGCAACTAATTTGGACTTCTCTTCTGCTACTTTATCTACCTTTAAGGCTATGTTTTTCTTTGTCTTTTCTTTTTTGAAGAATCCTCCTTGAACATCATCTCATGAGCTATTAGTGATCCAATTAGCTCATCATAGGTGAAACTTGAGAAGTCTTTGTTATCAAATATAACTGTAGTTTTGCCTTCCCAAGACTGTGGAAGTGACCTTAGGATCTTTTTTACTAGCTCTTTTTCATTAAATCTTTTTCCCATCGCTTTTAGGAGATTCACTAAATCAGTGAATCTGGTACTCATATCTGCAATTGATTCTCCTGGTTTCATCTCAAATAATTCATAATCTTTGAGCATCATATTGGCTTTGGACTCCTTGACTTGATTTGTTTCTTCATGTGTAACTTCAAGTTTATCCTATATTTCTTTTGTTAAATCACAACTAGAGACACGGTTATATTCATTTAAATCTGGAGCACAATGTAAAATGTTTATAGCATTTGTATTAGTTGAAATTCTTCTCCAATCATTATCAGTGTGTTCTGCTTTTGTCTTAGGAATAGGAGCTTTCCCTTCTTCAATTTTCATAGGAATGAAGGGTCCATTTTGTATAATTCTCCATGCATCAATGTCTATAAATTGAATGAAATTTCTCATTCTTGTTTTCCATAATGAATAATTTGATCCATTAAACAGGGGAGGTCTGATTGAGTGATCTTCTGCTAAGGGTGTAGGAACTCCCTCATTGTTTGAAGTACTAGCCATTTTAGGATCTTTTTAAGGTTGTTAGACCTTGAGCAATAAAGTCTAGCTCTGATATTAATTTGTTGTCCCAAATATAAATGACCAAGAGGGGGTGAATTGGTCACTTTTTCAATTTAATCAATTTTTTGAGTTTTTACTCTAAACTCTTGTGAAAAATTGTGACCAAATACTTCTAGGACACTATCTAATCATATCAGTGTGTAAAAGGTTGATTATCTTAATATTGTTGAATACAAAATTAGCGAGCTAATTTTCAGCCTGTGAAAAAGTTATTGCTCAAGCTATTGTTCACGCTAAAATTAGCTAGTTGCTTAGGCTTACTAATTTTGATACCTAGTTTAATAAATTCTCAATGCAATCAAATAAACACCAATAATTATCATTCAATAATCTCAAAACACATTCATAAGTAATCAAACATAGGAGATTAGAGAAAAGAAGATTCAAACACTAGATTTTATAATGGTTTGACAAAATGGCCTACGTCCATTCTTCTCAAGCTTTCTCTTAAGATCTTCACTCCACTATCTATCTCTTTTGATCAAGGAAGAGATGAACCAATTATAATCCTTCAAGCTTTACAGGTGCTTAGAAAAACCTTTATAAGTTTGATGTCCCCTCAAACTTCTTTAACCTTACTAGGTGCTTAATAACCTCTTTCAAGTGATGTCCCCTCACTTGAATACAATTAATATCAGATTTGGAATTTTCAGAAGTAATAACTCTCTTTCAACAAGTACAAATGAATGTTATAAAAAGAGAGAAGATTTGCCAATGAAGCTCAAAGATTTTGTTATGAAAGTTATGAAATAAATGCTCTTTGAATGCTCAAGAATGTCTCACTTTCATTACCCAAAAATTGAAGTAAATACATGCTTATATACCCAAGTTTATGCTCAAAAGTTTTCAGAACAAAAGGATAGCCAACGGCTAGAAAACTAGTCGTTACACTATAGCAGACTATGCAGCAGTCTGCACAATCAGGCTGCTGTCAATGCTCAGTCTAATCTTCCTCAAAATTAGCTTGCTAAAAATATTTTGAATCTGAAAGTAGTTAGCTAATTTTGAAAACATAGCATGCTAATTTTAAAAGTAGTTTGCTAATTTTATGTCCATGTCAAAACTGAAAAAGAATTATTCTAAAATTAGTTAGCTAAAATTAGATATCTAATTTTAGCAGCTTTTAAATTCAACTTTCTTTGACATTAAAATTATATTTTGAAAATACTTTGAAAATCTATTTGTAAATAAGAAATCATTGGCAAATTAAGATCTCATTTCTGTTACATGTTTTTGCCTAGACTCTTATATCTTCGTTATGTCTTTATGACATTTCCTCATCTTCATAGCATGCTCTTTTTCTGCTTCTTCTTTCTTTTAACTTGCTTTCTCTATTTGATCTAAAATTCTTGAAAAGTCATTAGCATGTATCACTAAGTTTTGTTATCGTCAAAATATGTTTTCTCCTTATGGGGTCAACAAAATCTAAGGACTAAAATGGAAGGAAAATTTGAGCAATTGAAGTTTGGCTAGGGCAAGCTTGGAAAACTAGGTTTGGCAGTCGAACTTAAAGGTTTGGCGGCTGAACTTAAAGGTTCGGCCGCTTCAAGTTGTAATAGCCCGGCCTTGATTGAACCACCACCAAAGTTAGAATATCGACCACCTGAAGGTGATCGAAACCTTAACAAGCCTACATATCATCATACATCATCAAGCATCATAATTTTTTCTTTTTATTTCATTTCTTATGTTACATTTCATCATCTTATCATTCATTATGCAATTTCATTCATTCTCGGTCCTTCATGCATATTGTGTACATGTACATTACATAAAGCTCACAACATGCATGCAGTACATAACTAACACGACATACAGAAATATATGAAAGAATATCAAATTCTTCATCTCCTAACGACCATACATTTCTATACCGAGTTATACATAGTTATGTTCTCTATTAAACATTTTATTACATTATATCATTTAAGGCATCAACAATTATACTAATACATATTCATTCAGGACCCTTCTTCCAAGTAATCGTCTTGACACTGAAAAATGGGTAAAGAGAGAGGGGAGAAAGGATAGGCATAAAAAGGAGGATGAGCTATTTTGAAATAGTTTTGTAAGTATACATGGAGAACCATAAATAAAATAATCATTTTCATACTAATGGAATGCATCACCGTCAAACAATTCACATAGCTTTGCACATAAGATGAAACTGTCACCATAGATTGCGGTGTACTCAGGACTTCATTAACATTAAACCCGAGCAGCTGAAGCATACCCTCAGGCCAATGATCTGGGTAGTCGTAGTATACCCTAACATTATATTAAGTATGGTGCCAAAAAGCTCCGTTCGATCATTTTGATCTTACCTCATACTAGTGTCAAGTAGCTCCTTTCAGCCAACTTGTCACCCATATGTTACCTTTCCTTTTTGTCAATTCATCATAATCATTTAAAGTTTGTGACTCATCTAGTGTCCATCAAGTTATACATATCACATATCATATATGCAATGCAATATATCTCGTGCTACTAATGCACGCAACCTAAAGCATTATGATGCATGCATATGCTATAAAACATTCTGCGTCATACATTGAGAAATAGTTAGCATCAACTCACTTGGAAAATTATGTCTTCACAATAATCCACTCTATTGTTGATTTGGGTTCCCTGAGTCTGGTCCTACATTGATCGATTTTCGATTAGAGAAAATACATATACATACACCTTTTCTATACTCTAAGTCTTATTCCCATACTTTCCTATGTATTATTTTTTCTTTTTTGCTTAGTCGAGTTATGCCTTGATATGAATCTCTTAGTACTGATTCATAACTCTGTCAGCTTAGCCGCATGGATGTTGACTACATCCTTAGGCTCCCGAGTCATCTCGTTCACCTAGTCGACCGATGTCTCGGTTCATTCATTCATGTCATTCTTTATATTTTATCGAGTTAGGGAAATGTCTCATAGTATCTCTTGGCTACCTTCACATTCCCTCATTCCGAGCCATTATGTTGACCAAGTCAACTAAATATCTCGATTACATCATTTAGTCATCTATATGGCTCAGCTCTGAAGCTAGTTTCATGGTGACTGGATATTTATGCCGATGACCGAAAACTGGCTTTTGCCTAGAAGGCTAAAACCTGCTTCCTAGTGTTTCCAGTCTATTTAGACTCATTTCCATGCATATTTTTACTTGGAAACACCTCATTACATTATTAGAGTCATCTAGACACCTACATTGTGTTTCAACCTCATTTCTCATAGTTACAGTGTTCATCATTTTCTCATTATTGTTCATCGTCTTCCACCTTTTATAAACATCATATCTCCACCCTTACTTCATCAAATCTAACATGCAATCACATTTTCACAGTCCCCTAACTTATTTACATGCATCTCATTCCATTTAAACATCATTAAATAAGTATTAATCCCTTTCCATCAATAATCGGGTTCTAAACCCAAACTTCACATTCTTCATTAAATCTTCTTTGATCATTCATGCACGTTATTCTTTTCACTGATTAATCCTTAAACGAGTTAGAAGGAAGCTAACTAACCTATTTTAAAGGCAATCAGTGAAGGAGAGCCTGATTTCCTCAAGTTTTCTCCCACCGGTGAACTTGCTTCAGTTTAGTCGAAGCTTGCTCACTCCCTCCTTTGTCTCCCTTTGTCTTTCTTAAGGAGTTCCTTACAATTTTCCTCTTCCTTTTTTCTTCCTTGGTTTAACCTTCTGTGTTTTGGGAGGATTTGGGAATGTAAATGTCAATGGCAGGAGAAAGGTTCAACCAAAACCTTCTTCTATCATTGCCTTTTCCCTTTTTAATGGGAGATGGCTCGACATTAGCTTGGACGTCGAGCCTATGGTTTGATTTCAGCCTACATGCCCTACCATCTTACCATTTTACCCATTCTCTTCCATTTTATCACCATTTTACCATTTTTATTATTTTAGGAGTCTTGAAATTTTCATTTACTTTTTAACTTCTTATTACATTTCTTTGACATATTTACCCTTATTCACTTTTTCAGCCCGGTTTCTAAATATTCTGAGAATATTCTATCTCAAAAATTCAAATTTTGATAATGGAAAAGTATCAGGTGTTACAAAAGTAGTTTGCCACCTCTGCTATAAATAGTGGAGGCAGCCAGCCAAAGTAGAATTTTTGGCAAGCTTCACACTTCTCTTCTTTTTCTCTCAACATTCACAGAAAATTCTAAGTCCTCAAAACCTAAGTAAAGGATCAAAGTGGAACAAGTTGAAGCTAAAGAGAAATTGAAGAAAAATAAAGAAAAGTTGGAAGGAAGATCGGGAAAACTCAAGAAATAGAGCGAATCCAAGAGTTTCAATAATTAGAGTTGCCAAATCCAGGTTAACTTTAAGTGAAATTGATGAATTAACAATAAAATATGTCATGCATGAGGGTTAACTAAATTTTAATGAACAATATTAAGAAAGTTAATGTTTTAGATAACTAACATAAAGATGAACCTAGACTATTATTAGAATGTTAAATTTGAACAAAAATCGATTTCAAATGCATGAGAAAACCGAATGAAGACCTACATGTATGAAGTTTCAAATGAATTGCATGAAATCAAAAGTTAGATGTTTTTAGAAATTTATAAAAAAAATAGAGGAATGTTGTCAATTATTGATGCCTGTGATGAGATTGAAGTTAGATGATGATGCTGAAGTAGATGGATTAGAATAGATGTTTTAGAAGTGTTTAAATCATGATTTTATAGGTTTTTGTCATGTTAAACATGCAAGAGCCCAAGTTTTGGCCTCTGTCAAAACCCAGGTTTGGCTGCCCAAAGTGAAGGTTCGACTGCTGAAACTGGGGTTGGTCAAGCCAAGGCTTAAGGGGTAAGATGAAACCTAGTTTCGGCCCTAGAAAGTGGACTTTCGGCTGCCGAATCTAAGGGCAAAAGTGATTTGCAGCAGCCGAACTTTGCTGCCAAAAATTGACTTTTGTCTCTGTCTGGGGACTTTAGGCCCCCAAAAGTGCCCCCTAAAGTCTTTTGTCAAGTAATTTTAACCTAAGTTGCTTGAATGTTTCTATATTATGTTATACTATGCAAATTGGAGTTTATGGGTTTATTTTAGGTATGTTTTAAGGTTAATGTTGAGTCTCTAATCTGAAGTCTGGAATACAGGACCGGACATTGAAATTCAGAGACATTAGTGACAAACCAAGGATTTGTCAGCATGTCAGTTTCTAGGTGAATGGATACTAACTATATGTTTTACGATATAGATAATGAAATGTTTACAGCATGAATATGTTAGGATATTTGCATTAGAGCATGAGATATGTTACATTTTTTTACATGATACGTAAATAGTAATTGATGGAGATCAGGAGATGTCCAACGTTCAAGAGATATCACGGACTAAGTGGGTGGAAGAAGCGATGCAAGGTTTGATTATGGAGCTTCAAGAGCAAAAGTTGATTCAATATGACTCTAACACAAGTCCTAAGGCCATGAACATTATATGTCAAAGTTGGGACAAAGCAGGAGACATCAGCATTGGATGAATGGCGTCAAATGAAGGAAGGCTGCCTATCTCCCATTTAGGCCACCAGCCTTTGGCTGGCCTAAATGGTCCTTCATGATATTTATCGCAAGAAGGCCACCAGCCTTGAAAGGAAGGTCGTCGGCCTTGATTCTACACCACCAGCCTTTATTGCCAGCCTTTATTTTATCGTAACTATTTTATCGTTTTTATATTTTAGGCAAACCATATGTGTATTTAGGCCTCCAGCATATGTGTAAGACGTAGGGTTTGCCTATAAACACTTATTTTTTACGGATGAAACGATCAGAATATATTTTTATTGAAAATTTGATTAAGAAAGTTCTCTCTTCCTTTAGTTCTTGCGAATAGAACTGCTTGATTTCTTCAATTAACGCTCAGAGAGATCAATTGGATATATTAGGTTCTAATTGACAGGTTTGATTGGGGTCGAGTTACGTGTGTTATCAATTCGATTCAATTTCGATTCTAGGGTTTCAAAACCTCCATTGATTGTTAGGTCTTAGATCTTTATTTGGGGTTCGCTTCAGTAATATCAGATAACCCTTGATCCCGTAGTTTACGTTATGTTATGACCCACAGATAAAATGTCCCTTAGATTCCCCCTTAGAAATGTACTGTGTATATCCGTTTGGAATGTCTCTCGAGATATACCACGAATAGACCCTCAGAAAAGTTGTCCCTCGAAAGAATCACTAGAGAATACATGTTATATTTCTTGGAATATTCTATGGGATAAAATATTATGTTATGTTTATAGATATGGTAAGTCTAAGATGGTCGAAAGGAGCGTCTTGGCACTTATTTAAGTTTTTCAATACTGTCAAGAAGATGGCTTGCCAACTAGATCTATTATGAGATCTTGGTGATAATATTACTTAAGATAAATTATTTGAAGGTGTTGCATTACACGTGCATGAAATATTAATTTTATGATAAATGTTTTATGTATCTACTCACAAAGCTATTTCCATAACTTACACGTTTCATGTCCTCCCATCTCATCCCTGATTCCTAATCCCATTTTTCACCTGTATGCAGGACGTACCGAAAGAACTCAATGTTGAGTTGGACATGTCTCTATGATATTTTAGTGTCCATAAAGGTTATGTAAATGCCTTTAGGATTTAACTTAAATGTTATTTCTTAAATTAAATATGTTTATGAAATGAATGTTATAAGTTTACATTTGATCTCAAATTCATATTATGTAAATAATGTGAGTTGAACATTAGAGATTATATTTCAGCACTTATATTAAAAAGTTATGTTATGTGGTTACAGGTTATCATGTTACTTGTAACTTAGGAATTTAATTATTCCATCTAGATAATAGGTGCCTTAATTTAATTTAATGTATGACATCTTAATATTTATGATAATGTTATGTTAATAAATGAAGAAATTGAAAGTTAATATTTACGTAATATTTATGGCTTATTAGGGTTTCGATCACCTTCGGATGGTCGAGATTCTAACGCCGGAAGCAGACGGTACAGGTAAGCTGTTATAAATGTAGCTCCATACCCTGTGTCAAACCCTTCCATTCCTCCTCTTGCTCCCATTCCTAAATTCTCGTCCCTCCTATTAGCATCATGTTCAGTTTGAGGATCTCTCATAGACATCTTAGCAGATTCCACTCTATCCTTATCCATATCAAAAGATCTCCTAGAGCTCCCAAATGCTTCTCCCTGTGACCTCCTACTCGCTCTTCCTCTAACTATAGAGGTATTTAGGAGATTCTTCATCCCTCATTCTCAGATGAAGCTCCAGATAATCTTGTAGATCTATGAAATCCTCTTATCTTAGCTTATGTATAGAAGACAAACACATTAATTCCACAACCAATGGTTCATGCGTCACCGTATAAACTCACATAACATTTCATGCCATCATTTATTTCATATACATAGCATACACATCATCACATACATAACATTTAACACTTGACTTCCTATTGTGCTTGCTCCTAACATTCTATAAGTTTTTTACTTCTTTTCTAGGTCCGATCATATGAACCTAAGGCTTTAATACCAATATGTAATGGCTCGATTTTTGGACTATTACTGTTACGAACGTATTTTAGGGCCTAGGAGTTAGGTATTCTCGCCAGAACGTCGTGAGGAACCGAAAGGTATCTTCGGAATAATTTTTGGAGGTACGGAACTCATAAAAAAGCCTTGGAACGAAAATCGAGCCAAAAAGTCAAACAGCCCGGCTAGATCGGAATTTTTCTACAAAAGTCTCCGAAAATATGGCAATATGATACTTGAAATGACCAGAATATTGCATAGGACCCAAAGGTGTCCTTAGAATAATTTTTGGAAGTATAAAACTTCTTAAAAACAAGAGAAAGAAAAAAATCGCCAGCACGGCAGCACGTCTGGGCGGTAGGCCCGCCCGGCATTCCGCCGGGCATGGCGGTAGGTTCGCCATGGCGGTAGGCCCGCTCGAATACGGGCGGTAGGCCCGCCCGGCGGCGGCGGGAGGACCGCCCAGAAATCCCGATTTTGCATATAAATAGGCCGCTCCAGCTCCGTTCTCCAGGTCCCGCCTTGAATTTTTGGCATCACTCTCCCTCCTTGCTTTTAGCGATTCTTTACTGTTTTCCCTAGTGCATAAACTGTTGCATTATTTCTTGATTGGTGATCACCTTTAATTGCTAAAATCAATTAATTAAATCAAGCTGAAGCTCCGCAGTGGAAGACTCCTGAATCAGGTACACTACACCTTCTTTAACTCTACTCTTTTAATTTTGAATACAACATTCATTATTCTCTTTTACTCCACACTCTCTAAAGCATAATCATCTGCATTTTGCTTTACTTTTGACAGATCTAAGCTAAAAACGCCTGGTTAATCAATAATCAAAGTGTTTATGCTAGATCCAAATAAGATGGCAGGAATGGCCCTACTAATCAATAGTTATGGTCATGAAGCCTAAATTACATTGTGTTGGCATTAGAATTGCCTAAATTCCATTTGTTATTGCATATAATGCTAGATCTAGATCTGTGGGCCAAAAATGCCTAATTAATTAATAATTGTGGCATACTACCCATAAATCACATGAAAAGGCTAAAAATGATCCAATTAACTCATAGTTGAGGTCATAATGCCTACATTTCATCATATTGGCAACTAATGCCTAAATTCTCATTTATTTTGATCAATGACATCTTAATTTGGTCCAAAAGGCTTCAGAAGATCAGATCTGGCTACAGAAGCCCATTAGATCAGATCCGGCCCTAAGGAATGACCCAATAAGATTAGATCC
>CAOGCB010090507.1:0-12984 GCA_948266635.1 Cnidoscolus chayamansa
CCTCCAGGAAATCAAGATTGTCAAGAAAGCTTCTAAGATATGATATGATCTTAGATCGGGCCTTGAATAGCTGTCGAACCTCAGCATTCAACATCAGATCTAGATAACGTTGACGATAGCGAGTTTCCTAGCATATATACATATATAAACATGAATTCTTAATAGATGCAAAAAAAAAATTACTGACAGCAAAAAATCACTCTTGAACTATTCTAGTGTGCAGAAAAGAAAAGCAGAAAGTGAATTTATAACACTCCTAAGAGTAAGGATTTTAGGCTAAATAGAAGTAAATGGAATATAAGTGTTGCAAAAGATAAACAGAGAGAGGAGGTTCAATTGGATAGACTTTTGCTGCTAAAATGATATAAATTCAAGTACTTTGGTGATAACATCTAGAAGAATGAAAGATAATATATAATAATTTAAATCCTAGGATCAAAATAGGATGAATTAAAATGGAGTAAAATGGATATGGTATGCGACTGTAAAAACCTATCAAATGAAAGATAAGTTATGTACAATTACGGTCTCTATTATATGAGTGTGATTGTTGGACATCTAAGGTAGAACACACCCACAAAATGAGTGTGACAGTATAAATATTAAGGTAGATGTCTGGTATTACCATCATAGATTAAATCAGAAAATACCACATTTGCTCGAGAGTGCATGTAACACCTTATGGGAAAAAAATGAGAGGATCCATTAAAACAGTTTAATCATTTCTAACATAGAGCACTTATGCCCCAGTATGGAAGTATGATAAGTTAGTAGTGAAATGAGCAAAAAGGGGAAGAGAGAGATCTAAGTGACAGAAGGCAGTGTTAAGGAAGCAATTTACAATTTTAATGTTTAATGAAAAATGTGACAGAAAGTGTAAGCTCCAAAATTGCATAAAGGCATTTTGAGTGCAAAGAAGTGAAATTCAAGCCAACTGAATCTCATTAAAAGATCTATTAAATAAGGAATTCACATTAAATTGCAGCATTGCTAGTTGGAAACTTTAATAGTTACAATCTAATTGCAAATGTCAATTATGGTAGAAGTTTGCACAAGCTTCTCAAATTCCAAAGAATTGTGCAATTCCAAGTGAAATTTCATGCATAAAGATCTGCTACATGTCAATTTGCAAATAAATCAAATTTTGAAGTTGGAAGTTAAAAATTGCATCAACCAAACTTAAAAGAAATCAATTGAAATTAAACCATTTTAGTAGTTTTGCAACAGAGATTTTACCAACATTCATTAATCTATCAAAGTAAAGAAAACGTTAAGCATTTATGCTTATGAATAGATTCCCCAATCCATAATAAAAAATAAAAAAAACTAAATACACAAAAGTCAAAAGTCTAAAGATGTAGCTTGTAAACTAAGTTAATCATCTAATTGATTGAAAAGTTTTTTTTTTTTAATTATTATGGCCAGATACCTGATCTTTTAAAATATAAGCTTCAGGATTCCTGGTTTGTCCTGGGGACCAGATGTCAGTTGTCTGTAGAACAAAATGCATCTGTTATACAGTTGCCTCAACTCTCAACAAACAGAAACTAAGCAACAACTAATTTTCTTCTTTCACCTTTACATAGGCATTCTGACCAGGTTTCTCCCTTGGCATCATATGTAGACAATGAGATAGTACGGTAAAAGATCTTGGAAAAATACTCAACTCTCCCCTTTTAGTTTTTCCTAACAAAATGGACGAAGAAAATGGACCACGTAAGATGACAGAACAAGAACAAGAATAGTAAATTATTTTCTCAAGAGTCAATTATAAAGAACAGGGAAATAACATTGACGACTGGCATAAGTTGCCAGATGCCACCAGAAAACCCAAATCAATCTGACTTAAACAACAAGGGATCAATAATTCAATACATAAAATTATCAACCGTAAAAAAAGTATAGGAAGATGGAACAAAAAATTGAAACCATGAATGGTAAGAAGATTTGCACCCGTTCAATCCAATAAAATCTTCAATTTTGCAAGTACATAAAAAAATGCAAAAGCATGTACACCATAACTGTACACTTACTTTCACAGCTAGACAAGAACTTAATCACAATATTTGCTTTTCATTCCTACCTCTCTGTTCCTACATAATGCAAGGGTGTATTTGGTTGACCAAAAAATGAGCCACTTGCACAAAATTTCTGCAGAAATAATAAAAACTACAATCTTATTTTCAAATTCAATACTTTCCAAATGTGTTGCCCAGCTTCCCAGTTTATACTAATATTGGGAATTTTCTAAACTTGCACGCTGTTTTCCAATCCCACTGCCATGTCTCAGCCACATCACCACCACCAAGTTTAAATGGGTTATTAGCTGTTATGATAATAATAATAAGAGAATAGGAGCTGTGAGAATATAGGATGATATGTTGTATAAATAGGGAGCATTGTAACTGATTTCAGCAGTAAAGAATTCAATAATACAACAATTCCTTCTCTCTCTCAGTTCTGTTTCGAATCTCCTTTTCTCTCCCTATTCTCTCATCTCTATTATGTTTTTGTCTTTCTTCTCAACCCAATTCTATCTACTTCTCATCTCAATTCTTTCTCTTCTCATCTAAAATTATGTTCTCAGTCCCTATACATGACAAATTGGTATCAAATGTTATAATGATAAGAGAATAGGAGCTGTGGGACTATAGGATGATATGTTGTATAAATAGGGAGCATTGTAACTGATTTCAGTAGTAAGGAATTCAATAATACAACAATTCCTTCTCTCACTCAATTCTTCTTCCATCTCCTTTCTCTCTCTATTCTCTCATCCCTATTATGTTTGTCTTTCTTCACATCCCAATTCTTCTACTTCTCATATCAATTCTCTCTTCTCATCTAAAATTCTATCTGCAGTCCCTATACATGACAACTTGGTATCAAATGTTATAATAATAAGAGAATAGGAGCTGTGAGAATATAGGATGATATGTTGTATAAATAGGGAGCATTGTAACTGATTTCAATAGTAAAGAATTCAATAATACAACAATTCCTTCTCTCCCAAATTCTGTTTCTCATCTCCTTTTCTCTCTCTATTCTCTCATCCCTATTCTGTTTGTCTTTCTTCTCATCCCAATTCTTTCTACTTCTCATCTAAAATTCTGTTCTCATTCCTATACATGACATTAGCATCCTCGAACATTTTTCAATTATAACTGCTTCTTCACTATCATTTGTTAATTCACATTATATACAGCCTTAAATGTGTAGGAAAAGAAGGATGTAAACACTTCCTTATTTTCCAATGAAAACTGAAAGACACAAAATGAAATAGCATATAAAAGAACTACTCTTCAACTAAAAATATAAAACAACAAACTAAGAGAACAAATGAGAAATTAAACCTGGAAACCCAATGACACCAACAATATCACCACGCTTCACGCTGGAGTGGAACCTTGAAAATTGAGCTTCATCCATGCCAGACTTGCTGACATTAGTTATAGGGGAGCAAACCTCTTAGCCGATTCATGATCGAAAGGAAACAAATAAACAAGAACTAATATAAATGAAAATGATATCAAAAGAAAAGGTAACAAAGGATAGCAAAAACTGAGCATTTGGGTGAAAAAGAAAGAAAAAGGATGTAATGAACTAACCCCCAAAAGGGAGAATTGAAATGCCAAAATAACATATTCATTAGCTTATAGATTTCATCTTGGTAATAGTAAACATATGCACGTATCAATTGACATATTATATACAACTAAGCATACCAATGATTAGGTGACCTAAAAAGCTTAAATAGAAGAGGATTACCATCATTCACAAGGTACAGTGTAAAAAAGACACCACTAAACACAAAATAAAACATCTAAACAAACGTGGAAACATTAATAGGATTGTGCAAAGAGGGCACAATTTTCACATACCTAAATATCGGTTTCTCAACATAAGGACAGGAATTAAGAAAAACAACTTAAAACATTTATTACATTCATATCTAATATTTAAAGACTACATATTATTTCTCAATCTTTTTCGCTATGCACATTTAAAACTTGAACTATCAAAATCACAATATGTACAACCAAATTAACCTAAATAATTAGCAATTGCCAAAATAACTAACCATTAATGACATTAATCATAAAATTTGACTACTTCCTACTTCTCACAACTTGTCATAAAAACATAATATGATAGTCATGAAGATCAAAGCCCAACGACAGAGCCTAAAATTGGTTTGTGGCTGGTATATATTCTAGAAAAGGGAACAGATTGGATGGGAGAAGCACGTGGCACTGAAGAATTCTGTTATCAGCTGTAAAGGGATGTGGATGTTACTTGGAGAATAAATAGATGGTTTGGAGCAGAGCAAGGCGACATAAGAAGCAAGTAAGTTTTTTAGCTTCGGCTGGGGGGAAATAATCTTTTGTGAGGCAGTTATCTACAGAAGGGGGAGACTTTAAGTGTTTATAGCCATAGTCTTGTACTTGATATTTTGAATCTTAATACCAATTTGGTCTTCTGCTTCTGTCTTTGTTCATCTTCCATCATTGATTTAACTTGCTATTCTTTGAGAACATTATGAGAAAATCTGTCTAAAATATGAATAAAAACAGCATAACCAACAAAGCATCTTGCACTAAACAGCACTAAGATAGTACTCATTTTATGATCTCCTATGATTCTAAAACACACTAGTCACGAGCTAATAGGCAGGAATGTCATGTTGAAAGATATAAAGGATCAACCTGCGACATCCAGTATTTCTCAATTAAAACAGCCAATATAGTACTCTAACATGCAACTTCTAGTAACTCTAATGTCAACAGAAGAAAAAATAAAGTGCTTTGACCCAAACAAAGATGATAAAGCAACCTTTTTCATAAATTATATTAGAACATTTCCTTAACTCCCACCTCTGTATGCAATCAACAATCACACCCTTTAGCAATTAAACAACAAGAGAAAAAAATTATATAAAAATTTCAAACATCAAAGTCTGAATACAGATTATTGAGGCAACTATCAGAAAATCAATTATATAATTGAACAGCATGAATGCAGTAAGCTTTTTGCCTTTCAATAAAATAATTAAGCAACAGCAAGCTATATGACCTAGAGCCTACAGCAACTGCTTCTTCCAAAGAAGGAGAAAATGAAGAAAACTCTGAAACAAATTAAGCATATGAATTATAAAGTACATAACACATGGAAATGAGTAGATACCTCGCATCAGCCATCACTTGGACTTTAACATGACCACCATGCAAATCATAAAAGAATAGCTTAGAGGAAGAAGATCGTTTCTTCATGATTCGACCTTGCATGAGAAAAATAGAACATTAAAAAACCAACAAAATGCAACAACTTCACAAATATAATATAATGAAAGACAAAAGGCCCTGTTTTTGGGTACCAGCCAAAGATTCATTTACATCCTCCTTGTGCTCTCCATTGCTCAAGCTTCCATACTTTTCTATGTATTCTTCAATGGACATTGAAACAGAGAATTTGTGAGGATATGGATTTTTTCCTTCAGCCTTCTGGGAAGCAAGATATTTCAGCCTATTTTCATAGTATTGCTGCAAGGAAAACAGGTACAAGTACAACATCAGAAAGTGGAGAAAGATGCTTATATCCATTAAATCACTGTGATAATATCTCATTCCCAAATTATTATATTCAAACTATGAAGTCATAACTAAAGTGAAAAATCAACTTATATACCGTTGGGTCCATATCATCATCATCAGCTGCTGCAGGTCTCTGAACCTGGGTACTAGCCCTCTCCGCAGCCTGGAGATGGTGCATATGTCCACAATTTTGTAAAATAAATTAGAAAGTGATAGCTGCATATATAAGTTACTACAAACAGTAACAGAGAGAAGAAAATATAATTAGCAAACAGTGTTTACAATACAGCATTGTGGAGGAAAAGAAATTCACAAAGTAGGTGTTTCATTCATACATACATACAATAATTATTACATGTACATAATTATTTATACATTGAAATCCTAGTCAATCACAGCAGGTTCCTCTAGCTGAAATCCAGGGATAGAGTCTTAAATTCAAATCCCTGGATTTAATCCTTGAAGATCAAGTTTTGATCCCTGAGAGTCAAACCTGAGGATCAGGTTTTGATCCCTGAGAATCAGCCTTGAAGATCAAGTATAATCCCTGAGAATCGGGTCTGGTTCTTTCCTTCTTTATCAACACTCCCCCTCAAGCTTGGTCTGAACAGATTATTCATTCCAAGCTTGCTAACAAGTTTACTGAAATGAGGATCAATAAGTCCCTTCGTAAGTATATCAGCAATTTGTTGAGTTGTAGATATAGAGCAAGCTATCTTCTCTCTTATGAAATGCTTATCCACCTCAATGTGCTTAGTTCTGTCACGTAAGACTGAGTTATGTGCAATTGAAACTGCTACCTTATTATCACAAAAAAAACTTCATAGGAGCAGCTGTGGATACTTGTAGTTCTTCCAGCACACGTTTAATCCAAATTGCTTCACAAATTTCTTGTGCTAGATCTCTGAACTTAGCTTATGCACTACTCCTTGCTACGACATTTTGTTTCTTGTTTCTCCAAGTGACTATGTTACCACCCACAAACACACAGTATCCAGAAATGGATCTTCTGTCAGTCTTATCTCATGCCCAGTCTGCATCAGTGTAAACTTCTACCTGTAAATCTTTACTCCGTAGATACAATAAACCTTGCCTAGAAGCTCCTTTAAGATACTTGAGGACTCTATGGGCTACTTTAAAGTGTTCACTACCAGGTGAATGCATGAACTGACTCAATTTGCTCACTGCAAAGGCAATGTCAGGCTTTGTGTGTGACAGGTAAATGAGTCTGCCAACTAACCTGTAGAACTTCTCCTTGTCCACTACATCTTCAGATTTGGCAGGAAGTAGTTGAGCATTAGCTTCTATTGGAGTATCAGCAGCTTTACACCCTAGAAGTCATGTTTCTTCTAGCAGATCTAGGATGTACTTCCTCTGGTTGATGTATATGCCACCTTTGGACAGGCAAATTCTATACCTAAGAAGTACTTTTGGGTTCCTAGGTCTTTAATCTCAAAACACTGTGCTAACTTCTTCTTTAATGACAAGATCTCCTCATCATCATCTCCTGTCAAGACAACGTCATCCATATAGACTATTAATATAGCTTGTTTCCCAGAAGCAGGCCTTCTGTAAGACATTGTATGGTATGTTTGACTCTGCTGGTAGCCAAAACTCTTCACTGCTTTACCAAATTTTCCAAACCAAGCCCTTGGGGACTGCTTGAGGCCATACAGTGATTTCCTGAGCTTACAAACTTTACTCAATCCAAATTTCTCCTCAAAACCAGGTGGTATCCGCATGTAAACCTCTTCCTCCAAGTCCCCATTCAAAAATGCATTCTTCACATCTAGCTGATGCAATTTCCAGTTAAGGTATACTGCAAGAGAGAGCAAAATTCTGATAGTATTAATTTTAGCAACAGGAGCAAAGGTCTCCTGATAATCAATCTATTAGGATCAAATTGATCCTAACTGCACTATAACTTCTACAGAAAACCTGTGACAGAGATTATAGCAAGAGCAAATATAGAATGACAAGATAGGTTGAAGAAATACTGAAATGAATCAATAGCAACTAGCTTCGAGCGCTAGGACCTCCACAACAATTGTCTCTCAATTTCTCTTTTTCTATGCTTTTCTTCTCCTCTCCTTACATTATTTATTCTGTTTCTTTTTAACTAATTCTCTAACTGATCCTTCCAACTCACTACCCTCCAGCTCACATCTTTTGTCATTCTCCATCTGCTCATTCTGTTACAGAATCTCCCCTAGCACAAGTATTACCCTTCTACCCCTTTTTTTTCTCCTTCTATAATATTGAATGATGGGTTCGGCTCTATCACAATCCCATACGTTTGGGTGAAACCCTTGGCTACAAGTTTAGCTTTTCTCCTTGCAATGCTACCATCTATGTTAAATTTCACAGTGAAGACCCACTTACACCCAACCAACTTTTGTCCTTTTGGTAGATTTACCAAGGCCCACATCCTGTTTGCCTCTAGTGCACTTAACTCATCCATGACTGCCAACTTCCAATTCTAGTCATCTAAAGCTTCTAAAATATGCTTGGGAACAAAGACATTAGTGACCCTAGATACAAAGGTTTTATAACCAGGAGTTAGTTTAACATAAGATAGGTGTTTATCTAAGGGATGTTCAGTACATGACCTTTTTAAACCAAGTTGGAAGGGAGCATAGCCATTAAACATGTACTTAAGGGCGCTTGGAATCTAATTTTGTTTTTTCAGTGGTATGAACATCAGCCATACACCCAAAAACTTTGAGAGGCAAGTCATGAAAGAGTCTACAATGAGGGTATGCATGTTTTAACATGTTTAGTGGGGTGTCATAACTAATGCTTTTACTTGGCATCCTGTTAATTATGTAGTAGTAAGTAAAGGCTTTCCCCAAAGATACTTAGGCATTTGCATAGATATCAGTAAGACTCTAGCTATTTCTAGCAAATGACGGTTCTTCCCTTCGGCAACTCCATTTTGCTGAGGGGTATTAGGACATGTGGATTGATGTAGGACTCCCTTTTTCTTTAAAAACTTGCTATTACCTCATTGAAGTATTATGTTCCATTATCAGTCTTTGTTTGGAATTGGTTCTCAATCATACTATAGAAGGTTTTAACAGTCTGAGCTACTTCAGATTTTTCACTTAACAAATAAATCCAACTCATACGTGTGTGATCATCAATAAATGTGAGAAACCATCTTTTGTTATGATTGGTTTTTATCTTAGATAGACCCCATACATCACTATGCACCAAATAGAAAGGTTTAGATGACTTATAAACTCGAATGATAGTGTACTCTGTGACTCTTGGACAAGATACAAGCTTCACACACAACATCAGAGGGCTTAACACTCTTAAACAGATGAGGGAATAGCTTTATTTTATGCCACATTAAAAATTGCTCACTAACACCAGAACTAACATTGCTAGAAACCAAGGCCTTTTTTTTAGAAGAATCATCCAGGTAATATAAATCATCCTCAAGCCTAGCACTACCAGTCATCTTCCCTGAAGACTTTTCCTGAAAAAAAAAACACATATCATCAACAAAAGTGACAGTGTAGTTAGAATCTTGAACTAGTTTACTGACGGATAATAAGTTGCAAGCCAACTTTGGAACATGAAGGACGAATTTGAGAGACACGGTTGGAGACAAAGACACCATACCCTTACCAGCACTGGATGAATGAGACCCATCTGCAATACATATTTTTTTTGGTTTCCAAAACAGGGAATATAAGTTTGGAATACGTGTGAGTTGCTAGTCATGTGATCTGAAGCCCCTAAATCTATTATCCAGGGGATTTCAATGCTAGAACAGGAAAAAGCAGTCAAGTTTTGTAGGTTTACCAGTGATTGCAACGGAAGCAGCTGAGTTAATTGGTGATTAAGACTTAGAGGTGAAGTGCTTTTGTATGAAGTCAATTTGACTTTGGTTGAACGGATGACTCTGCACTTCATTAGCTGCTAACTGTTTACTGTATTTGCCCTCGTGAGATCGTTTCCAGTCAACCGGCTTGCCATGCAACTTCCAACATGTTTCACATGTGTGACATGGCTTGTTACAGTATTCACACTTTACACCACCCTTCCTGTCATCCCTTCTATCACGTCCTCCAAAGATTCCAGAGATTAAAGCTGAGGTTTCTAACTTTCTATGGGGGTAAGTTGGTTCTTCTTACCAAGCATAACCAACCGTCTACTCTCTTCCCTTCTGACCTCAGCAAAGACCTCATTGATGGTTGGAAGTGGTTGTCTTCCAACTATTTTGCCCCTTACTTCATCAAACTCAATGTTGAGACCGGCCAGAAACTTAAAAATTCTATCATTTTCCAATGTTTTCCTGTAATGGTTGCCATCTTCAGGGCACTTCCACTCATATTCATTGAACATATCCAAATCCTACCAAACAAGTTTGAGCAGGTTGAAGTACTTGGTGACAGTGTGCTCCCCCTGCCTAATCTCACTGAGTTTGAGTGTAAGCTTATAGATCTGGGATTGATTTCCCCTGGTTCACATTGTCCCACAAGTCTTTGGTAGTGTGGTAGCACATATAATTACTGTTGATCTCCTCTTCAACAGAATTTACAAGCCATGTCATCACCATGGAATTTTTTGAATCCCAGGTTTCATACAATGGATCCTCTAAGGATGACTCTTTCTTTTCTCCGATTAGGTAGCCGATTTCTCCCCTTCCCCTAATATACATCCTCACTGATTGGCACCAAAGGAGGAAGTTCTCTCCTTCCAATCTTATTGTATTGATCTGAATGGAGTATGACTCAGTATTACCGCTCTTAGCAGGAGGTTTATAAGAAATCAGGGTTTCGGAGCTTTCTGAGAAAGTAGACATTTCTGTCGTTGTGAAAAAGAGAAAGGAGGTTCAGGGATCTTAGAAGGTTCAGGGATTTTCTTAGGATTATAGCTCTGATACCATGAAGAAATTCATACAGTGGTATATCTTATTCACACATCTAATTTATTACATGCACATGATCTTATATACACTGAAAACTTAGTTAATTACGGCTGATTTCTCTAGCTGAAATCCAGGGATTCAAATCCTTGGATTTTATTCCTGAGGATCAGGTTCTGATCTTTGAGAATCAGCCTTGAGATCAGGCATAATCCTTGTGAATCGAGGCTGATTCTTTCCTTCTTTGTCAACACCTATCATAACATATGAAGAGAAACAAGTATTCCATTAATTGATTATATATCAACAACAACAACAAGCCTTAGTCCCAAACAAGTTGGGGTCGGCTGTAGGGATCCTCTAACAAATAAGCTCACAGGCAATATCAACAATCACACGCCTTAGACTCCTTCCATTACGCGAATTTTACGCCTCCATTCAATTCTATTACTAACTAAATCTGCATCAATATTTAAAGGCTCGTAAGTCTCTGTCTATTACTTCCTTCCAAACTGTCCTAGGTCTACCTCGACCTTTCTTAGCCCCATCAACCCTCAAGTTCTCCCACTTGCGAACCGCCGCATGGGGAGGTCTTCGTAGAACATGCCCAAACCATCTAAGTCTTCCTTATCTCACCTTATCAATAACAAAAATCAAATCCTTGCCCAAATACAGCAGCAGGAGGGCACAACAGCTAGATTTAATCACTTAAATCATCCGTCTAAAAACTATTCTTAATAAACCTTTCTTTAAGGTCTATACTATTATCATACAATAGAAATCACCAAACAAGTATAAGGTCAACTTGGCCTCTCTAAGGAAAAGATTGTCTATAATAAAAGAAGAAATATATATATATATATATATATATATATATATATATATATTGTGGGTTTTACATGTTCCATATAATAAAATTGGGTCACCCATTCAGAAATATGCATTACTGAAATTAAATTGTTTAGTTGCTTTTCTTTCTATTCATGAATGATGCATAGCCATTAGCTTCTTTTAACTTTTCCTCTTAAAGCAACAGCTTGCTCAAAGCTACCTTGACTAGACACAGAAAAAAAAAAAAAAAGAAAAAGAGCAATGCCGAAATTACTATTATGTTCTCCTAGGAAATCAGAATGCACAACAAAGATTACTCCTTTCCTCTTTAATCTTCACCTAATCCTTTCAAATCATTAATCCCCTTTTCCCCATATGAACAAATAAAGTAAACACTTGTGCAAATAAAGAAATGACTAATGACATAAGTTGTTCATTCATCAACCATTGGACAGTTTTATATTATTTTTTTGACAGGTAAAATCTATGTTACAGGCTGTTCTTTACATCAAATAAGGTTCAGTTCCAGAAAATTTCTTCTTTGCTTCTTTCAATCAGGCTCTCTTGATATCTCTTCTTTAAATTTTTTTTTTTTTTCCGTTTTCCTTAACTGAAACAAATTATACCTGTCTGAGCATAAGTTACCTAAACATTATATAAATTCTTTGAAATTTTCTAATCACTCTACTGCTAGAAACTAGTCCACTTTAGATAAACAAATTACACCCATCTCAATTGTTCACATTTAATACATAAGGGAATCAATTACCATATTCTTAGGCTTCAAGTCAACTGGCAAAAGGGTGAGACAACCACGTTGAATTAGGTTTTAGTTTATTTGTGTTGCAGTGTTAGGAGGATAGCTATACTGATTTGGTATACTTTAAACAAACCCTTGGTACAATATTAATGATCTCACAAAGATGAAATTTTCTATTTAATATATTTAAATTAAATAAAAAGCAAATTATATATTTCTATTTATATATTTCTACTTAAATAGAAAATATACCATGCAAACAACTGAAAAAGGAAAATGCACAAAGAGAAGGTACATAAAACATGGCAAAATAGCAAGCATCAACTAGAAACTTGTTATATGATACCAACATCATCAGCTACTTTACTAACAAATCTCAATCTTTATGTTCCAAAAGTGCCAATTGCTCTTTAATATGTCCCAAAATGTCATGAGCAAAATAATAATAATTGAACAAACCAAAGTTCCCACCTTCCTCTACCAGCTCTAGCAAACTGAACTCCTAATACCATGATCCAGATTTATTACTGATGTGATACAACAAAAATAGCATCCCAAAATGCAAACAAATATGGGCTGATAATCAATCTTAAAAGAATAAAAACCTCAAGTGATGTTTTTCTAACATCATTGAACATTGTATGCTGAAAATTTTGGGATCTACAATTTTTTTTCATAGCATTGTAGTATAAAATTTCTTTTTTCAATTATAACTGATTAATTATATGACATTTTCTGTATTTCATTACATAAGCAATCCAGATAATATTTTCTTTTGCACTAAAATCCTGCATCTCAGAAAAGGAAATTTTGTGTTCTGATTTTGTTCCAAACAGAAACGCAATCCACATTATGGGACCTGAGCACATTCTATTGTACACCAGACAATGGGGTTTCTTAATACTAATCACAAATCTTCTCTC
>CAOGCB010090589.1:0-29943 GCA_948266635.1 Cnidoscolus chayamansa
TATTTTCACCTTCCACTGCTCAACTTCATTCCTGCATACATTCTAACCCAAAACTATACCAAAACAAGTGAAATCTTACATAAACAAATAAAAACACACAAAACAACACAACAAAACATAGTACTTTGGCAATGCCATCAAGGACCTAATTGCCAACCAGATAAACCTGCAAAGTTAGAGTCATAAATAATATAGGGGCATTTATGTAATTTCACATCATGAGAGCAGAAATGGTATTTGGTATCATCATGTGGGTTAGGGTTTAAAAACCCTAACCCGTTACCTCCTTTAAGGGCGACGCTACTCTCGGTCTCATATGGTTCTCCAACAAGAGCTTGTGCTTCACGTCGCTAGTGGTAGGTATGCCGCCGCTGGTGGCAGGAATGCGGTCGCTGGTGGCGATGGCCACTGTTCCCCTCTGTACGCTCGTCGCTCCATGCTTTTTGTTCGTGATCTCTCGATCTCTCTTTTTCTTTAGCTCATCCCACAATTCGGGATACCCCAACAGTTTGAAGCTGTGATCTTTATCATGTTTGAGACCACCACAATGACTGCACTTTAGATCGGAGGAACCAAATGTGGCTTCATGGTCTGAATGATCCACCCTCAAACTGTTGCATCCATGGTGACTCAATGATGGTACTGAGGGCCATTGCTTTTCGGCAAAGGTGGAGGATTTTCGGTCAAGTAATTATATTTTCCCTTCCGGTTATAAAATTTCTACCAACTGAGACCAAATTAAGTAGTTGAAATCGTTTAGTTTAATTTCGATTTGCGGCTATATTGAATCCAAAACTATAGATATGGATGAGTTTATGGTTGTGTTGCTACTAGCTTTCTATAATAGCTGTAACAATACTTGTTATAGGTTATTGATCAAATTGTTGGATGGGTCCATTCTTTTAGTGGTTTCGTGGTTGGTCAATAATAAAGATGAGGCAGGTAAATAATGGCAACGAAATCACGTTTCAGGAGCATCGCCGCTCTGATCATCTAGAAGTAGAAGTACAATAGCTGTATAACTTTTTATTAATTTTACACTTTTATGCTAAGTAACCGAAAAAAAAAAAAAAAAAAAAGGGAATTCCCATAAAATAAGAGTATGTTTGGATTAGTGGACGAAGTCTTGTTCCGAGAGAGTAGAAACTTCAAACTTGTACAGCAACGGGCAGTACACGTGGCTACATAAAGAAGGTGTACAATTCCAAAACATATTAATAAAATAATTATTTTTTTTTTTTTGCCGAAAACAAACAACTGTGTTAATTATTAATTAGTTTGAATAATGAAATCATAGTCCCCACCATGGATGTCCTGTATAGGGAAGACAACCGAAGAGTAGGGACAGGTGTCTTTGACAGACTAGTATTCCCATTCACAAATTCCATCACGTTTCAAGGCACCGCTTCTCTTTTTGTCGAAAATTGCATTTATGTCCCTGAAATTTTTTCTCTTTACTCTTTCATACCCTCAGTTTACTCGTTCTCTTATTTTTATCCCTCTTTCCGTTTTCCTATTAAAAAAAAATTAAAATGTTTTACAAAAACATTATTCAATATATTATAAATTAATATTTATATTAAAAACTTAACAAAAAATATCACCGATTGTAATTTCAATTAAAATAATTTGATAATTCCATCTATGCAATAGTATTTATCCTAAATAATTTTGTAAGTTTATATTAACATTTATTATGATTACAGATAAATGAAAATATTAAATTTTAATACAATTCTTAAATTTTATTTAATTAATAAAATAAATTTTTTATTTCAACAATAATAATTTTTCCAATCCTTTTATATATTGTGAATTATTTTGTTTAAATAAAAAATTAAATTATTCAATTAATTTTTTTAGTTAAATTAATTTAGTTTAAATTTTATTTTCTAAAATTTCAAATTTTCAATTTATTTTTTTAATTTTAAAAAATAGAACTAATTGATTTAAACTTTGATTTTATAGAAATTTAACTTATATTTTTCAACTCAATTTCACTTTTTTTTTTATAGAAATTTAATTTATATTTTTCAATTCAATCACATCTTTTCTAAAATTAAATCAAATTTAAAATTAAGTGAATAAAAAATTTTCAATTAATTTGATTTGATTCAAAATTTTTAAAGTATGATAAGAAATAATAAATTTATAAAAAAATTATTATTTTGTCTTTATAATTTAATAAAATTAGTTATTTTTATTTTTAAAAAATATTATAATAGAAATATTTTTAAAATTATTTAGTTTATTGTAATAATTTTATGGATTAAATCATTATTATTTTAAAATTATAAAATTTGTATTTTTTAAATTATAACAACTAAATAATTATAGTTTTAAAATTACAATTTTTAAATTTCATATTTTATTAATAGTTTAAAAATAATTAATTAATAAATTAAAATAATAAAAACTAAATAATTAATTGTTTTAAAAATATATAAACTAAATAATAAGTTTCTTTAAATTATATGATTAAGAAATTTATAAATTAGTCATAGTAAAAGATAGTAAATTTATTACTAAAATATAAATTTTATTTTATATTTAGTAATGGATTAAATTTGTTATTAAAATATAAAATTATATAAAAATTAGTAAAAAAATTTAAATTTTATTATTAATGTTTTGTATGATGTTTTTCTCCTTTTATTATATTTCCTTCTTTTACTTTTTGTCTTTTATTTTTCGTAATTTTTCTATTTTCTTACATATTTTCTCATTTTATTTACATTTTCCTTATTTTCTTTTATTTTATTCATTTTTTTTTCATTCAACCTCATTTTCTTTATTTTTAACTTTCTTTCATTTTCTCTTTATTTTACTAAATTTCTATTCTATTTTCTTAATAATTTTCTTACTTTTAATTTTCATTATTTTATAATATAATAACTAATTATCATAAAAATTAAAATAATAATATTTCTTATTTAATAAAAAAATATTATAATAAAATAAATTAATAAATTTTTATTATTTATTTTTTAAATTAATAAAATTAAAAACAGAATAATAAAATAAATAAAATATTATAATAAAATTATTTTTAAAAAAAATTTAATAAAATGAATCAGATTTTCTATTACTGATTTCAATAAATGAATTTAAATTTTTATTATTATTATTATTATTATTTATTAAATCAATAACAAATTTAAAATGTATTACTAATTTAAGTGAAATTGATTTGTTATTAATTAATAATAGATTTAAAATTTAATTATTAATTAAATTAATAATAAAATTTTTAATAATAAATTTAAATTCATTATTAATCTATTATTATTTTTAATAATACATTTTTAATAAATTTAATAATAAAATCCATAAAATTATTATAGTGAGATATGACTAATAACAAGATCTGAAAACAATATAAAAGTAAAAAAGAAAATTAAAAGGATAGAATTGAGTTTATTATTATGTTAAAATCATTTATAACAGCTTAATAATGATAGTATGTTACAAATTGATCTGTGAATGTAATATGACATGATTTGTTATTTTTGTTACATGTCAACTTGTGATTTATCAATTTATTCTGATTTACCAAATCAAAATATTAATTTTTATATTATTTTTTTTACTTTATTATATATTGTTTTATGTAATCCATATAATAAATAGGTAGTGTTTTAATTTTTTTATTATTATTAAAATGTATTAATTAAATCATGTTTATATCTACTCTTAATTTTATTTATTTGGATATAAATATCACCCTCACCTCTAAAGTATCCTCATGAACACAAGCAAAATATTTCGATAAGTTATCTCTTTTAAATTCAAATTTAATTAATATTTTTCAATAATGATTAAATACCTAAAATATTTAACAAAATATGGATAGTTGGGTAAGTATGATACTATATGTAACTAACCTTTACTATTGTGGTGCAGTGTCAATACCATTTTTGTAACACTTAGATACTTTTTAATGTCGAAATTCAAATTTTCGATCGAAATTTTTGGAAATCGGACTAACATAGGAAATTGAGTCTAAAATATAATTTTAAAAAATATTAAGAGCCAAAATGCAAAAGTAAAACCTAAAAGGACTAAAAAGGTAATTAAGAAAAGTGCACATGAATATAGGTACGAGAACCAAACCAAAGGTTTGGATTCTCGACACAAAACCCAAACCACTCTCACTATAAAAGTGAGAGGGCCACTGTGAAATAGAGTTTTGAAAGCACAAACCTCTTTCTCTCTCAAAGAACATTATGTCGGTGGTGAGAAAGGAAACAAAGAAAGAAATTAAGCAAAGTAGAACTACATTTTGAAGATTTAGAAACTTAGATAGAGTGAGAATTCACCAAGGAAGTGAAAGAATCTCACAAAAGGAGTGGCGAAAATAAGGAGGATGAAACACTAAGCAAAGAGAAACGTTGAGACCTTGAAGGATTCAAGCTCCCCTTGCACTAATTGCCTCTTGAAACATGTTAGTTAGCCTCTTTCTAACTTGTTTTGGGGTAAATGGTTGATTTTAATTACATACAAGATGGAGATGAAGTAAAAGATGATAAATTGATGAGAATGTTAATGTTTTCAGGTAAGAATCCTGATTATGGTGGTTTGAGTTAATGCATATTTTGTTTGAGTTAAATGTTATGAATTGTGTAAATTGATGTTGGATAACATCACATTTGTTGTTGCATGTTGAATCGGCAACAACTTGTGATGTTTAAAACTAAATTTGTGAAAATGCATGTTACGGGATGGTGATGGACAAAAATATTTATATGTGATGTTAAATGTTTATATGTGATGTTAAGGTTGTGTTGATGATGTTGTTGAGACTATATATTGATGAAATAGGTAATGGAATGTGTTTTGAGGTTAAAAAATAAATTTAACAGGTTATGAAAACTGAAAATGGTAAGAAGTTAGTTTTTTACCTTCTGAAAAAATCAAGTTTTCGATAGTCAGAAGAGTAGTTCCGCCACCGAAACTAAGCTTCTGACCGAGTCATAAATGGGTAGTCGAAGGATACTACCGAGGTATTTATTGGCTCGGTAAAGGATATAATTGGATAATTAAAGGATGTTACTAAAATATTATTTAACTAAGTTAAAGGAAAATAACTCGGTAGTCAATGGATATCGCAAAGACATCGTTCGGCTAGATACATAATTCGATAACTAAAGGATGCTACTAAGACATCATTTGCTTAAAGTTATAGTTTGATACTGAGGGATACTAGTATGGTATCTCTTGGCAAAGTAAGGGAAATTACTCGAAAGCCGAATGATTTACAGAAGGGTTCGTCCTGTACTCTTCGACTCCGAACCATAATACCAATAGATTTGGACAGTAACTCTTATCTAAGTTATTAAGTATGAATCGATATTATGCTATGTGGGAAATCATGGAAATATTTTTACAGTATATAAATATTCTATAGTTAGTCTCTCATCCTAAGTCTGTGATACAGAACCAGACTAAGAAAATCAGAGACAATACTAACAGGACGAGGTATCCGTCTACATATATTTACCAAGTGAATAGATATAAACTCAAGTGTTTTATGATACATAAAATTCAATGGATGTTTACAACATGATCACACATCATAATGTTTAGGATGTTTCATTAGTTGCATGAGATATGATGCATTGCATTATTACATAAACTATGAACGGTAATGTTAAATGACCTAAGATCCCCTTATATTTATATTATGTTATGGACCTTTCTCAATGACCCTTTGGAAAATTGGAGGTCTGTCAGAGCATAAAGTTGGAGCACTAAAAAGCTAGCATTGATGTTAAACCCACTACTAATTCCATAATGAAGTAGGAGCACATCTCTATGGATTTTTTTGTAGGGTTACCGATTAGCTCCAACAATGTGACTCAATCAGGGTCAGGGTAGATAAACTGATGAAGTTGGCGCACTTCTTACCGATTAGGACTGTGTACTCCATTGTTAGACTAGCATCAATATATATGGAGGAGATCGTCTGACTACACGATATGCCAATGTTTATAGTTTCTGATAGAGGATCCTAGTTTACCTCGCAATTCTAGAGAAGTATGAAAAATGCTATAGGGACATGGTTAGATTTTAGCATAGCTTTCCATCCACAAACAGATGGACAATCCGAGAGGACCATTACGATAATAGAGGATATGCTTTGGATGTATGTTCTAGATTTTGGTGGTTCATGGAAACAACATCTACCATTGGTGGAGTTTGCTTACAACAACAACTATCATTCGAGCATCAAAATGGCTCCATATAAGGCATTGTATGGAAAGAAGTGTATCTCTCCAATATGTCGGTAGAAATTCAGAGAATAGGAATTGGCTAGACCCAAGATTGTGGAGATCATCAATATAATGGTTCCCATAATTTAGGAAAGAATCAAGACCGCTGTCAGCTAGCAAAAGATTTATGCTAATGTCAGGCGAAAGCAGCTAGTGTTTTAGGAGAGATATATGGTTTTATTGAAGGTATCTCCAATGAAAGTGGTGGTTCATTTTGGTAAGAAGGGTAAGTTAGCTCCTAGTACATCGAACCATATGAGATAATATAGAAGATTAGTGATGTTACTTATAAGCTCAATTTACCTGATTCTATGGAAATAATTCACTCAGTGTTCCACATATCAATACTGAGGAAGCATGTATCATATCCAAAAAAGGTTCCAGAGAATCAGAATTCGAGATTTTAAAGAATCTCACTTATGTGGAGCAACATGTGCGGATTCTTGATATGCAAATCAAGATATTTCAGAACAAGGAGATACCCATGGTTAAAGTACTATGGAACCACCATAATATTGAAGAATGTACTTAAGAAATAAGAGAATTCATGGTTTAGCAGTACCTTCACCTATTTCATAGCTGAAGAGTGTATTAGGAAATACTTCATCTATGTATGATGTGAAGTAAAGATGTTATGTTATGTATATAATATGATAATTTGTTATATGTTACGTTTTATGTGTTATATGTATGCTATATAATATGATAATGTTGATGTGATGAACATTCAAGGATGAATGTTCCTAAAGGGGGGAAGTATGTAACACTCGACACTTTTTCTGATGTCAGAATCTGAATTCTTGATTAGAATATTCAGAGAATATTTGGAAACTAGGCTGAAATAGTGAATTGGGTCTAAAATGTAATTTTAAAGAAATGGTTAAGAGTCAAAAATGCAAAAGTAAAAGTTAAAGGGATTAAAAGAGTAATTAAACAAAGTGCACAAGAATACAGCTACGGGAATCAAACTAAAGGTTTGGATTCACGACCCAAAAATTAAGCCACTATCACCATAAAAGTGAGAGAGCCATGATGAAATAGAATTTTGGAAACACAAAACTCTTTCTCTCTTAAGGAACCTAGTGCTGGCAGTGGGAAAGGAAACAAAGAAAGATTCAAGCAGTGTAGAATTGCATTTCTCATATTTAAAAACTTAGATAGAGTGAGGATTCACTAAGGAAGTGGAAGAATCCCACAAAAGGAGTGGCATAAGTATTAAGGCAGAACCATTGAGCAAAGAGAAACGGTAGAACCTTGAAGGATTCAAGCTCCCTTTGCATCGATTGCCTCTTGAAATAGGTTAATTAGTCTCTTCCTAACTTGTTTTGGGGTAATGGATTGATTTAAGTACATGCAAGATGAAAATGATGTAAAAGATGACAAATTGATGAGAATGTTGATGTTTTTTTTATAATAATCTCGATTATGATGATTTGAGTTAATGCATGTTTTGTTGAAGTTAAATGTTATGAAAAATTGTATAGATTGATGTTGGATAATATCACATTTGTTGTTGTATGTTGAATCAGCAACAACTTATGATGTTTGAAAGTAAATTTATGAAAATGCAAGTTATGGGTTGATGATGAACAAAACTATTTATATGTGATGTTAAATGCTTATATATGATGTTGAGGTTGTGTTGTGATTTTAAGGTTATATGTTGACTAAATAAGTAATATAATTTTTTTATTAAAATGTGAATTTAACAGGTTATAGAAACTGGAAATGTTTAGAAGCTAGTCTTTTACCTTCTGGGAAAAACTTAGTTTCTAGTAGATGGAACAATAGTTCGGCCACTGGAATTAAGCTTCTAACCGAGTCATAAATAGGTAGCTGAAGGATGCTAACGAGGTATTTATTGGCTCGATAAAGGATATAGTTGGATAGTTAAAGGATGTTACCAAGACATCGTTTGACTAAGTCAAAGGAAAATAACTCGATAGTCAAAGGATGTCACTAAGACATCTTTTGGCTAGATACATAGTTCGATAACCGAATGATGTTGCTAAGGCATGTTGGGTTAAAGTTATAGTTTGGTACTAAGGGATACTGGTATGGTATCGCTCAACTAAGTAAAGGAAATGACTAGGAAGCCGAATGGTTTATGGAAGGGTTCATCTTGTATCCTTTGACTCTGAAACATAGTACCAATAGATTTAAATAGTAACTCTTATCTAAGTTATTAAGTATGAATTGATGTTATGCTATGTGAGGAGTCAGAGGAATGTTTTTATAGTATATAAATAGTCTATAGTTAGTCTCTAATCCTAAGTTGATTATACATAACTGGACCAAGAAAATCAAGGACAACACTAAAAGGACGAGGTATTCATCTACACACATTTAACAGGTGAGTAGAAATAAACTCAAATATTTTATGATATAGAAATTCAATGGATGTTTACAGGATGATCACACATCATAATGCTTAGAATGTTCCATTAGTTGTACGAGATATGACGCATTGCATTATTACATAATCTATGAACGGTAATATTTAATGACCCAATATCCCCTTATGTTTGTGTTAAGTTATGGACCCTTCAAAATGACCCTTCATAAATGTCCCTCGGAAGTCCCATGGAAAGTGTATGTTATGTTTATGTATATAGTAAGTCCAAGATTAGTCGAAAGGAGCTTTTTAACGCATATAAAATACCTACAGGAAATGGCAGCCCATCGGGTATTGGTAGTTCTTGGAAGATGACTTGTCAATTAGAATTACTCAGGGATCTTAGTAACAATATTATCTTATGTGAAATGTCTAAAGGTGATGCACACACGAGCACAAAAATAATATTTTATGTATGTTTTTATGTATATGCTTAATAAGTTATTCAAATATCTTACTCCTTTTTATGTTTCTTGCCCATTCTCTCTTCCCCATTTTTACAGGTTGTTTAGGAGTACTGAGACATCAAGATAGAGTGGACATGTGCCGTATTGTTGTATATTGCCCTTAGAAAATGCTTAAATGTTATTATGTTTAAGTTAAAAATGTTAATGTAACGAATGTCATGTTTATGTTAAGATTTGATCTTATTTATAACATTATGGATAAAAATGTTAAATGCTCTATCATTAAGTCAATTATATTATGTAATAATGTTATAGGATATGCATGATACTTTTAGGTACGAAATTTAATTATTCCTCACATGGTTGATGTGCCTTAGTCCATTATGTTATGTGAGATCTATTTACATGTTAATCCACATGAATATGTTAAAGTACAAGTAATGAATGTTTATGTTAAATAAAATGCATGTGAAATGAAAATGCCAATGCAACGAAAATGAATAGAAAAATGTAAATGAAATGTAATGTGAGGCTTATTGGAGTTTCGGTCACCTTCGGTGATCGAGATTCTAACACTGGTAGTAGATCGGAAAATTAGGTTGTTATAATTCTTTAATATTTTAAGGCCAAATTCGGATCAGAATATCAAAGAAAGGAGAAAGATGAGTGCAAGTCCCATTCGGCCAAGGTGATTAACTTGGGCCTTCTTCATAGTAATAAGGAGTTTTGAGGAGAAAATCATAATTTTGGAACTTTCAAAATCTCCTGTGTTAAAGGAGGCAATCATGAATGATTGGGAGGACGATTTTTCCCTATTTAATTAGATCAATCCTCTTACCAAGTTTAAGCATCCTAAACTCGACCACTTAAAAAGGAGGACAAAACCTTAGCCACTCTTATTTGAATTATTGTATATGTTTTTTTATGTCTCTCGGCTGACAATTCGTGTTGGCGGGTCATAAACGTGTTATGTCAACGTACACTTATAACATTAAAATGGCTAACTCAAACTCGACTCATTTAATTAATTATGTCAAGATGCTCAACCCTAATCCGAACATGTTTATTAAACAGGTTAAACGGATTGACCTGTGTAACCTATTTAAATAATTAAGTTATTATTATATCAGGTAATATGCCAATACACCTTTAATTTATTTAAATAAATAGTCATTTTAGTCTCATAATACAATCTATTTAACATATTAGAATAAATTAAAATTAAATAATGTTATTTAACTATACTATTAATATCTATATAAATATTATTTAAATCTAAATATTTATAAATCAACTAAATTTACATATATTTACATGAAATAAAGTGGATGAGATGATTTTATACTTTACAAATGGATGTTTAAGATTAAATATTATTATTTTAAATAAAATTTAATTATCTAACAAATTTAATTTAAATAAATAGATCATAACATTTATAACGTATTTAAATGAATCAATATAAGATATGTTAATTATTAACCTATTTAAATAAACATGTCATTGCGTGTCTAATCGGGTTAAGCAGGTCAACCCGTTTAGAACTGCATTTTTATCGTGTCATAAACGGGTTGACCACCCATTTATGACCCAAACACATTTAATATAAATCCAGAACCACTTAAATACGTGTCATGTCGTGTAGTGTAAATGGGTCGTGTCAAAAATTGCCAGCTCTAGGAGGCAATCATGAATGATTGGGAGGACAGCTTTTCCCTATTTAATTAGGTCAATCCTCTTACCAAGTTTAAGCGTCCTAAACTCGACCACTTAAAAAGGAGGACAAAACTTTATCCACTCTTATTTGAATTTCTCAAGCCATACACATTCTCTTAAAGCCATAAAAAACATATACAAGAATTGTCTTTGGCAACACCTAGCCGAGAGACATACACTCATACATAAACATAACCAAAACACTAAATGTCCATTATCTCTTCATTCACTTCTCAAGCCAAAAGGTAAAATTCTTTAAAGAATCATAAAGTACAACATAGCAATCTTCTTTCTCATCCTTTGTTTTTATTTTTATATTGAAGTTGTCTTTACCAACAAGTTTATTATAAGATTTGAGGGCACAACAACTATGTCCATGTGTTTATGAAGCCTACCATCTTACTTCCAAAAACTCAATTTTAAATGCCAAGAGAGATAACCTCAAACATATTTTTATTGAATTTTATATGATATTCAAGTCACTTTTTCATATGTTATTTTTCTAACTTGGATTTTTCTACTTAAATTTATGATTTTTCAAAATTTAGCCAATTATAATGATGTGAAACCCCACACTAACATGCAATTAGAAACCCTATCATACAATAAGATCAACAACACATGCCGAGAGTAATTCAATTGCTATTTTGCCACACTCTTGAATAATAAATAAATAAGAACATAGATGATCAAATAAGAAATGATAATGGAATCACCATGAAATTACAAACCTCGATAAGATGCAAATTCTTGGTGCAACACTAAGTTAAAAAAAATCCTCATAAGAATTTTATTAAACCAACAAAATAAATTGTTCACAAAGATGATTTACTGAATTCTTGTGGCTACGATATTGAGGTCCTTTTATAGTCTCCAAATATTAATCCTAGTATAAGAAGGTTTCCTAATCATATCCAACTTCAAATCCTCATCCTTATCCTAATCCTAAGAAAAGTCAATTTCTTACTAAATAAATATTATATTCCTACTTTAAATAGGAAAATAATGAGCTGGCCAAATTTCGCATTAAAAATGCCCAACAATAGTAAAATAAGTCCAATACTAAAATGACAAAATAGGCCCATGGTAGTTTCATTTGTTAATGCTACATGCTTAAAAAGGAATCACACAGCCATTTGCGATAGTGCATGTGATGGTTGCTCTTCATGATTATTTGCTCATTTGCTTCAAGTAGATTCATAAACACTTCATCTTAAGCATCATCATATGTCGCGAAATTAGATTTTTCTTTGCATGCATTGGTTTTATTGCAAACAGCTTGTTGCACTAAGTGTTGAAGGGACATTTTAATCTTTTTTGTTCGAGCCTTCGTAATAGGTCCAAAAGACAAAGTAATATTGTTATCCACTCCATTGCTTATGTTCATAGATCAAACCATGTCCACATCATATAGTATCGGTTTGGATATATTCCACTACAGAAAAAGGAAAATGCATTTAAGGGATTTGGGGTTTAGAGATTTTGAATGTAACAGTCGATACCTCTTCGACATAGAACCCTAATTTTCGAATAAAATATTTATGGAATATACGAAATTTAGGCCGAAAGAGTGACTAAGGGGTGAAAGTTAATTTAAATATTTTTAATGGTTTTTAAAATGATTTTTGAGACAAATATGGATCAAAATGAAAATTTTCAAAAGGTGGATTGGAACTCCATGTACGACGCTGAAACTCGCCTAGCTAGCCCCATTATAAATAGGTGATAATTCAATTAAAAGAGAAATTTCAATTTTCAAAACTTCTCCAGGCAAGTTTGATACCTTAGCAGCTTTCTCCAAGCACTTTTATGGAACCATCAGATTCTTAAGGAATTTTAATAAGAAATTGAAGATCTTTTAGGTGTGAATCTTCAACAAGTGAGAAGTTGACACACTTTTGAAGATCTTTAGTAGAGGTGAGCATTTGGTCAGTTAAGTTAAAATCAAACCGAACCAAAAAAACCAAAAACCAAAAATTTAAAATTTTCAAACTCAAAGCAAAGTAGGTGAAAAACCTAATTTAACCAAATCGAAATTTTTCAGTTCAGTTTGATTAATCAATTTTCTTTTTTATTTGTTAAATAGGTTGAACAATTGAAAAAAAAAATTCGAGTTGAAAAAATGAATAAAACCTCAATAAAATCAAAATTTATTCAATAAATTGGTCGGTTTTATTAATAATTTTTTTTATTTGATTTTGAAAAAGAAATACATTGAACCTTTGGAAAAAAAAAAGGTTCGAGTTGAAAATATAAATCAAGCCTTAATAAACTAAAGATTTATGCAATAAATATGTCGGTTCGATTAATCATTTTTATCGTTTTATTTGATTTTAAAATAGAAATGGATTGAACCTTTGAAGAAAAAAAAAGAAGGTTCGAGTTGAAAATATGAATCAAACAATTATAAAATCAATGTTTATTTAATAAATTAGTTTGGTTCAGTTATTTATGTTTTTTACTTAATTGAACTGAAACTGAAATTATATATTCAAAAATTGAACCAAACCGATTGAACTGAAAGTCAAATCAATTGAACTGATTCAATTTGATTTTTTTTTTCTAATCGAATATTGCACACCCTAATCTTTGGATTCCATTTTTTTTTGTATAGACTTATTTTCGGACTATCACCAACATTAAGATATTGACCACATGTAGATCATCGGAACCCTAGGAAGCTTGATATCACCTGTATATAACCATTATCTAATACATTACATTATTCTAGATCATATACATCAACATCATTATAAGGCATGTAAATAACATATGGGATAATTAAATGTTCATCTTCACAGGCATCATCATAAATCCTACTACTAGATAACATGATCATAATATACATGCATTAAACATAAACATTAACATTTACACTTTAAATTTCATAACAGAGATCTAGAAACATAAATATCATTATACATTTTTACATTTTTCTTAGGGGCACAAGCACTAATAACATCATGAAAATACGTTCAGAGTTTACCTAGACCTCTTTTCTTACGTTACTTGTAAACTTGTACAATTTGAGAAATATAGAATGAGTTAAGCTACTTAATGCAACTTAGTGAGTAGATACAGAAAACTTTCATAAACATTCATTTCATGCTCGTAAATGCAATATCATCAAATATTTCACATCAAGTGATTTTGTCACCAAAGACCTACACGCTCGGCCATCATAGTGGCTCCTCAATACTTTATTATGCCCAGTCATCACAGCGGCTCCTTAGGACTTCATTATGCGCGGTTGTCATAGCAACTCCTTAGGACTTCATTAAACCATAATGTATAGCGTTAAGGGCTACTTTCGGTCACCTTAGTCTTACCATATGTCATAATATAATGGAAGTCAATGGATCATCTAAATATCACCACACATAGATCATTTCATAATGCAATGCACATTTAATCATGCAACTAATGCACTAACCCTATAAATCATGACAACCCTGCAAATCATGATGCGTGAGTATGTTATAAAATTTCATTTGTTTTTGTATCTTTATTCACATAACATTAACATCTACTTACATTTACTATCGTGTATCAATTGACTTCAGTCTATCAATAACGTTTGATCCAACATGTGATGGACTTAGGTTTGACACTGACTATTGATCATTTATATACTTTAAAATACATCTCATAGTTCCCCAATAATAACACATAGAAACATATCATAAAACTATCTTAAGGTTACTGGCAGATGACTTTAAGTGGAAAGGTTTGGCGGCTAAAGGTCCTTGTACAAAGACAAAACTTTGTTTTTGGATCCTCATTTGACGGTCAAAACCTTAATATGAAACTCCCTACACATTCCTTCAATGAAACCCTCAGCAGCTGAACCATTTTTCTTACCGAGCCTAAACAATGCATTAGCATCATCCTTCAACTACCAATTATGCCTTGATAGAAGCCTAGCTTCAGCGGCCGAAGTTGGGCTTTGGCAAAATGCGAAAACTAAGCTTCTTACCATTTCAACATAACCAAAAACCTGTAAACAATCCATTTTGACACTTCTAAATATATTTCAACATTTTCTAAACTCAAATAACAAATTTACAACATAAAACACAACGCAATTTACTACTCCATTAAATCATTCATTTTGACCTAAACTTCCTAAGGTTTGGATCCTGTAAGGATGTCAACAGAGAATCCCTAATCAACAGAGAATCCCTAATCAACAGATGATGTTGACAAGAGGGATGGTAATTGAGAGATGAGAGTAGGAGGAGGAAGGATGGAGGACTCAAAAAGTGGGTATAAAGCTACATCAGAACAAGAGCATGCACCTCCACCACCCGAGCAGAACTATGTTTATCACTATGGATACCTTATGGGTGATACCTTGGGACGCCATGGATATCCCTTTTATCCTCCACACATGCCTTGTCATCCCTTTTACATATCGTACCCATCATACCCCATGTACCCCCCCCCCCCTTTATAAGGGTTACCTAAGCATAGTACCAGTACCAAAGAACCCAACTCCTTGAGCTCCCCCAACACCACCTCCTACCACATTGTCGATTGTTCCTAAACCTCAACCATCTAGGGTAGCACAGTGAGGTAGTAATAGAGCTCAAATGACAGATTACTTGAAATTGAATACACCCAAATATAGGGAAGAGAATGATCCATTTGACTATATAAAGGTTGTGAAAATAATCACTGATGAGTTAGAATCAAATGATAGTAAAGCCATTCTGATGGCAAAGTTCACACTCCAATGCAAGAAAGCTAAGGAGTGGTACAAAAACTACATTGAGCTTAGAGTTGGAGAGTTGTTATAGGAACAATTTGCATCAGAGTTTATAAGATGGGCTTTTCTTAAAGTTCTAAAGAGCTGAAGATGATTGAGTTCGAACAGTTGAGGCAAGTTGAGGATATGAGTGTAAAGTATTACAAAGATAAGTTTGTAGATTTGTTGCAGTGTGCGGGCTAGGTCTACAACACAGAATAGGAAAAGGCAAGAAGATATGATACAAACAGTATCCCACATGCACAAGAGGGCGTTCCAGAATTAGGCTTATTTTTGGAGTTTGAGACTCCTTTTGAGCTTCAGTTTGGTTATCTTGGGTTTTGGAGTTCTTTTTGAGTTTTGGGCTTATTTTGAGCTTTTTCTCTTTTTTTTTTCTTTCTTGTTTTGGACAAGTTAGGCTTATTTAAACCAATTTTGGGTTTGTTTATTTAGGTTAGTTTGATTATATTTTAAGTTTGTTTTGGATTTGAGTGTGTTTTGGGTTTATTTTATCAGCTAAGCAATTTTATCCAAGAAGAAAGAAATTTTGAATAAGAAGAGTTCAAATTTGAAGAGTTCTTATCTAGAAAAGAGTTCAAATTTGAAGAGTGCAACAACTTTGAAGATTTATTAACCAGAAAAGAGTTTGAAGAGTTCATCATTACCAACATTCTATCTACATACATTCAGGGACTTAATGGCAATTAAAATTACTTATTTACATTGTAATCCTTAAATCATACTACAAATAGGGGGTTATACCATCTTGCTTGAGGAATTGAAGAATTTAATGAATTGAATGAAATTTGAGAGTTCTTTTTTTTTTTAAAGAGAGTTTTCTTTAACTTCCTTTAACTTTCTTTTATCTTTATGCACTGTTGTTTGGGCTTTGGTTGGTTATTCAATTGCTACCCAAGCTCAATTCCCATTTCTTATGTTTTTTAGTACCTTAACTCGATTGGGTTTAAAGAGATTCTTCTGGTTTTTCTTTAAGTTCTTTTGAGTTGTGTTCTTAGGTGTAAGAACAAATCAATTGGATTGTTAATTGTTTCAATTTGCTAATTCAAAGTTTGATGAAGGGTTCTAAGAATTGTGCTTGATCTTGGAGTTCCGCATCATTTAGTATGAGAGCTTTGGATCATTATGTAATTTTATCTTTTTCTTTATGTTATTTCTTTCATCTTATATTGTTGTTCATCTTCTTCTTGGGCCATTCAAATTATCATCTTTCGTTATTGTTCATATGCTTCTTGGTCCATTCTAAAACAAATTTAGTGTTTGATTATTAAAAACATATATATAAAAAAGATTTTTTTTAAAATATGTTCAAAATTTCATATTTCCAATATAGCTTGTTTTTACAAATTGAATTCATCAAGTTTTGTGCAATTAGGGTTGTAATCGAACTGAGCCGAGCCGAACTTTGAGAAGCTCAAGCTTGGTTCATGGAAATATGTTCAGGCACAAGCTCGAGTTCGAGCTTAATTCAATCTCAAATAGTAAAGCTCGAGCTCAACTCGATTTAAATATATTTGGTTCAAGCTTGGCTCGTTAGAAACTCGTTAATGGATCATTTTGGAGTTCGATAAGAAGCTCATATTAGAGCTCAATAAAAGCTCATTTTGAGATCGATAAGAAGCTCATTTCAATCTCGATAAGAAGCTCAATTTGAGCTCGATTTAAAAATCAATCAACCTATTTTTAATACATTTTAATTTTAATAATTAGTAATACAATGAATAAAAAAATATATAAAAGCTTGCAATATACCATGATGAAAATTAAAAAAATAACTAAAATAATATAAATATGTATATATATATAGCCACGTGAAATGTCATATATTTTAGTATAAATAAATTGAAATTAAAATGAACTTGAAAAGAAATTAAATAATTTCATATTTGATAGTCTTTATTTGCTCAAATATTAAAATAGGAAAAATAAGTTAAACTTTAATATCCTCACATCCTTCAAAAATAAAACCATAACAAAAAAAACCATAACAAAATAAAATTTCAGTAATAAGAAAAATGATATATCATAGTAAATTAATTAAATTAAATTAAATTAAATAGAAAAATATAATATTGCATTATACTATAAAATTTATAACTTCAAAACTAAATAGATTGAACCACTAAGATAGGATGATCTCTTAAATATATTTTTCATCATGCCATAATAATAAATAAGTTTTGAAATATAATTGATACTTATATTTAGAAACCCTTCCATTATGACAAAGTCTATTATGCATATTAGTCAAACAAAATTGATAAAAGTTAATGTGTGCAGAAAGCGACTTACGTAACACGCAAAAAATATCTCATATAATCAAAAGAATTTAATATGAAATCATATAAATAAATGAAAAACTATTGAAGGAAATGAAAAGAGATATAGAAATAGCAATAATAGTTATAAATTATATACTATAAAAAATTAAAAATTCTTATGCTTCTTTATTATTATTATTATCTAGTATTTATTATTTCACATTTATAATACATATTATTATCTAATATTTAGATTTATTTAATTATTTTTTTTAGTAATAGTATTAATTTATATTTAAATTATAAATAATTATATTATATGTAATCTTATAATAATTATATTATTATTTTAAATAATATATTATCTATTAAAAAATGAAATAGATATAATTATAAACTTATAAAAATACATATATAAATATTATGTAAAATGGAACAATCCAAAAACCTATTCAATATTTATTATTATCAATTTTATTAACAAGTTTGCTAAACGAGCCTACTCGTGAATACTGAAACAAGCTGAGCTTCGAGCCTAAACAAGCCGAATACTGCTAAACTCAAGTTTGAGTCGAGCCGAATCAAGCTTTTATCGAGTAGAGCTTCAAGCATCTCACGAATAGCTTGGTTCAGTTACACCCCTATGTGTAATTGAATTGGAACTATTTGGGTTCAACTCACATCAGTTGAATTGGGTTTCTTTCATATCCATTTTTTTTCTATTGTTTGAGTGTTTTATATTGATAATTTGTGATTTCGATCGGGAATAATAAGTTTCATACATAATTTCTTTATTTGCTATTTTTTGTTGCATTTCAAGTTCTACATTTTTTTTGTTATACCAAATTGCATCTTATTATATTTTTAGACATCAATTTAATTTTCATTGCTTCCTAATTAAAAAAGAAATCAAATATACATTTTTTTTCTTCAAATGCGTATTGATCATTTGTTTGCTAGAGTTTTATTTGCTTTTAGTGTTTGTGTGCCCATCTTTTATTATTAGGAGTTCTTTGTGAATTCTAAACTGAACTTGAATGCTTTTAGACACATTGATTATTTTTCGAACTAAACCATTTTACATAAAGCTAAAAAGAGAGATCAAGTAGTAAAAGGCAAATGTGTGTAAGCTTTAAAGAGAGAAAATGCATTCTTTGAGCGAAACACGAGTACAATCATTAAAAAAGTGAAACACAAGAGGGAGTGTTATGAGATTGAAATATTTGATATTCTTATATGTATGAAATTTTAGGTTCTTTGTAATGGAGACACAAGAGAATGGTAGTGGCGTAAAAGACCGAAAGTTCATGCTTAAAGTAATGCAGCAACTATTTGAAAGAATAAAACAAGTTCTTAGCAATATGAATGAGAAGTTGGAGAAGCAACAGAGAGAAATTAACTCCATCCATAGAGGGGTTGCTCAAAATATCCCAAAGGCAAAATGGATGCCCCATATGAAGATGAAATGGAGGATGATTTTGATGACCAAGTTACTATGGTCAATCAAAGGTGCAACTTTGTTAGAGATAAACTTGATCTTGATAGAAATGTTGAAACTATTAAAATAAGAATCCCAACATTTTTAGGCAAGAATAATCTAGATGCCTATTTATAGTGGGAGTGAAAGGTAGAGCTTATCTTCGAGTGTCATAACTTGTAACAGCCCAAAACCCTAACAAGCCATCGTATCATCTTACATCACTTTCTGTATTAATTTTTCGCATTCATTCTATTTCATTTCATTACATTCTCATCCATGCATGCGTATACATCCATAACATTTCATAAACATTTATATACATGCATGTATCCATAACTATATTAGACCAAAGTATTATATAAGAGAATATAAAACTCCATCACCGTTCATTTAATCATGCATCATAGATACGGTGACCATACAATACTACGCCTAATTATAAAGTTATGTTCAACCATTCTTAACATTAATTACATAATTTATTTCTTAGGGGCAACAACAACTATACATAATCTTTGTTCGGATCTAACCGTCATTTTGAGCCATTATAGCTTACCTCTGAAAAATGGGTAAAATAGGAGAGGGGATGGAAAAGGGAAACATAAAAAGTGGTAAGCTATTTTGAAATAGTTTCGTGAGTAGATACAAAAATATCCATTCATAAAAACATTAATTTTCATATGCATCGTTTTCAAACAATTCATGTAACTTTATACATAAGGTGATTTTGTCCCCATAGACTTCATTACCCGGCTGCTGAAGCAACTCCTCAGGACTTCATTCATATTAAACCCAGATTGTCGAAGCATATCCTTAGGCCAATGATCCGAACTACCAAAGCATATCCTTAGACCTTTGTTATCATTAAGTATAGCGCTAAAAATCTCCTTTCGGACGTTTTGGTCTTACCATATACTAGTGCCAATAAGCTCTTTTCAGCCATCTTGGTCTTACTTACCTTTACCTTTGCATCATCATACCTTTTTTGTCAATTCATCATTCATTCATTTGAAGTCTATGGTTCATCGGTATGTCAGTGAATAATCAGAATACATATCATTATGCAATGCAACATTTCTCATGAAACTAATGTAGGCACCCTAAGTATCATGATGCATGCATATGCCATAAATATTTATGTGTCATTTAGTTGTAAAAATTTTGCATTTACTCACCTGGACTATTGTATCTTGACGAATCCTTGTCCTTTACTATTGCCTCTGATTCTTGAGTTTCAATCCTATATTTTGACAAACTTAGGATTAGAGACTAGTTATTTAACCCTTTTACACCTATAAGACATTTTCCCATACTTCCCCACGTAACATTACATTGCTTTATACTATACATACTAGTTATCGTTCAATTCCCTCATTTATAGCATTTGAAGCCAAAGGATATGGTCGTAACTTTTGATTTCGAGCCATAACCCTTGACCCACCATGGAATACTATGACCTCATCCGTCAGTCACCGAATCATAATCTAGCCGAATGATTTCTTGACACATCCTTCGACTACCAAGTTATATTGTTGACCTAGTCAAATGATCTCTCGACATCATCATTCTTTTACTTTATTTATCCTTTATCGAGTCATAAAATGCTTTAGTATCACCCATCAGTCATCAGTTATGACTCGGTCAAACCGATGACCGGCTATCATTTCGGCGACCAGAAACTAAATTTTTCCCAGAAGCTAAAAACCAGCTTCCTTACATTTCCAGTTTAACTAGACTTGTTAAACTTGTATTTTTCACTTAGAAACACATTTCTTAACCTCTACTATCATCACTCATCCTCAATCATCAATATTTAATAGTTTAACACATCATTTAACCTCCCATACTCATTTCAGTTCATCATCAACCCGTAGGTGACAATTTACTGCAATGTCATAAAAAACACCCAAACATCTTGATTCCACATGTAACAACATATTTGGTGTTTACCAACTTAAACACATACAATGTACTCTATTTATCAATCAACAAGCACACATTTACATTTTCATTCAAGATCGGGTTCGAACCCAAAAACATTAACATTTCTTCAATCCATCTCTAATATGCATGCATATCTTATTTTTCACCCATTCACCTCAATACAAGTTAGAAGAAGGCTAACTAATATATTTTTGTGGCAATCAGTAAGGGAGATCTTGAATCTCTTCAAGTCTTGTCGATGTTCTTTGCTACAAATGGTTGGAAACTTAAATCCACCACTCAACCTTGTGATTCACTTGACTTTTTTAGGTGAATTCACACTCTTAAATGTTCTTAAAGCTTTGTGGTGATCTCTCTCTTGTTTCTTTGGGAGTTTTGGGCACAAAGTATTTGTTAAAGATGGTTTCTGTGAGAAACCTTCTCCAACCATGGTCATTTCCTTTTTATAGGGAAATGGCTCGGCATATGGTTCTTTGTCGAGCCTCTTGTTTGGCTTCGAACTTACATGTGTCCCAATTTCCCTTTTTATCCTTTTGTGTACTTTATTCTTCCACTTTCATCCTCTAACACTTTTATATTTTATATGTAGTCCTTATTATATTTTCTTTTTTATATTTTAACCCTTAATCACTTTTTCGATCCAATTTTTTAACATTCCACAGATATTCGATCCCAAAAATTCATATTTCAATGTTGGAGAAATATTGAGTGTTACAAAACTATTCAAAAGAGAAGAAGATAAAGCTAGAAGTTGTGGAATTTAGAGAATATGACATAGTATGGTGGGATCAACTCACTACAAGTAGAAGACGGAATGGAGAACGTCCTATTTCTACTTGGTCGAAATGAAGGTTGCAATGAGGATAAGGTTTGTTCCTAACCACTATTACTAAGATTTGCATAACCAATCACAAAGCCTTAGGTAGGGCAAAATAGTGTTTATGGAGTGCGATGAGTTTGTGAAGGCCTTAAAGAGACAAATAAGGCAAATGGAGGAGAGGATGAAGGCAAACCCACCACAACAACTCAATGTTGATGAGAATAAAACTAAAAATGAGTAAGATTATTCGGTTGAAAAAGTAGCAAAAGAGATAATCAATGATGGTGTTGAGTTTGAACATAGGACTATCAATGTCACTGCACTTGATCTCTTAAAGGATGACAATGACGAAAGAGCAAGCGATGCTATAAAGAGTGAACATTTATTATGTGTTCAAGTTGTAGAAAAGATTATTGATCAAAGGGAATTTCATTTTGCCACTTGTCACCTAAAAGTGAATGTGAAGAACAAATACTAGTGCAAAAAAGTTCGAAGAGAATTTTAAGATTTGAGGAAACTAAAAGTAGAAATATTGAGAAAGAAGAGGCCAAAAGTGGAAACAAAGAATCAAAGGGCCCGATTGTGAGTGATAATGTGAGTAAGGAAAAGAAAATTAAATGCATAAGGAAGAAAATTTAAGTGAGAGAAAAAAAAAGTGAGAAAAAGAAAATTTTATCAGAGCTTCAAAGGCAAGTTGATGAGGTCTTGGAGAAAGCTAAATTCATGACAAGGTTCAGATTCGAGGATGAATCCTTTTGAGGGGAGGGGAAATGATATACGTGTTGTCCTCCATACATAAGATGGCATTCCAGAATTGAGCTTTTCTTTTTTTGGAGTTTGAGACTTCTTTTGAGCTTTAGTTTTGTTAGCTTGGATTTTAGGGCTTGTTTTTTTAGTTTTGGGCTTGTTTTTCTTTTTTTTTTTCTTTCTTTCTTTCTTGCTTTGGACTAGTTAGCTTTGTTTAAACCAACTTTGGGCTTATTCATTTATGTTAATTTGATTATGTTTTAAGTTTGTTTTGGCTTTAAGTGTTTTTTGGGTTTATTTTATCAGTTAAGCAATTTTATTCAAGAAGGAAGGAAATTTGAGTAAGAATAGTTCAAATTTGAAGAGTTCAAATTTGAATAGCTCTTATCTAAAAAAGAGTTCAAATTTGAAGCTTCCAACAACTTTAAAGAGTTCACCATCACCAACTTTTACTTTTAGGAACTTAAAATGACAATTAAAATTACTTATTTACATTGTAGTCCTTAAACCCCACTATAAATAGGTGTTATACCATCTTACTTGAGGAATTGAAGAATTGAATGAAATCTGAGAGGTTTTTTTTTTTCAAAGAGAATTCTTTAGCTTTCTTTTATCTTTATGCATAAGGTATTGTTTGGGTTGTGACTGATTATTCAATTGTTACCGAAGTTCAATTTTTATTTCTTATGTTTTTTAGCACCTTAATTTGATTGGGTTTAAAGGGATTATGGGTTTTTCTTTAAGTTCTTTAGGGTTATGTTCTTAGGTGTAATCTCCAAATTGATTGGATTGTTGGTTGTTTCAATTTACTGATTGAAATTTGATCAAGGGTTCTAAGTGATCTTGGGGTTCCACATCAAGATATGCCATGAGGCTTCACAATAAGTATTCCTCTCCCCTCCTAGCAGTAGAGAGAGAGCTCTTCCATACGATAGTTAATTTTGGAAGGAAGATGGAAGCAAGTGCAATCATTGGAGGTGTAGTGTCACCTCGGTTTGCACAACAAGAGCAGTTGTTGTCCCTAGAGCCACAGATGCAAATAGGTTTGACTTCTATTCTTTTACAACTACATCTTCTAGACATAAAAATGAAACAAGCTCCTTAAAAAGTCCAAGAAGAAATAGTTCTGGAACCAATTGGACTAGGTATCTACAGTGGCTATAGTTCTAGTTATGATAAGTTCAGGATGTGTTAGATGTGGCAAGCCACATAAGGTTCCTTGCAAGTATGTGACCAACGCTTGCTAAAAATATGGACATGAGGGATATATGTCTAGGAAGTGTCTCAATGCCAATAGAATGGTACCGACTCAACGAACAACTTTTGGCAGTGTAGCCCAATCAACTGTCAGACTGATCCCAGCAGCTGCCTCATAGGAAAGAGGCCAAGGAAGAGGTAAAGAGCAACTTCCTTAGCAAGAGCAACAACATGAGGCTCCACTACACCGGGACACGTATTCACTTATATCTAGTTCTTAATGTTGTCTTAGCTTCCTAGTGATGCCTTTCGAGTTGACCAACGCCCCCTACAGCATTCATGGACCTCATGAATAGAGCATTTAGGCCTTTTCTATGTCACTTTATGATTGTCTTTATTGATGACAATCTATTGTATTCCAAGAACTCAGAAGAACATGCCCATCATCTAAGGAGACTACTAATGACTTTGAGAGAACACAAGTTGTATGCATATTTCTCCAAATATGAGCTCTAGTTAAGGAGCATCTCTTTCTTGAGACACATGGTGTCAGGAAAAAGCATAGAGGTTGATCCCATCAGTGGAAGACTGGCCTACACCTACTATAGTGACCGAAATCAAGAGCTTTTTTGGATTTGGCTAGTTACTAAAAGAGATTTGTGTAAGATTTCTCCAAATTGCTACTCATATGACTAGGTTGACTTAGAAGAATCAAGAGTTTGTGTGGTCAGAACAGTGTGAGGAAAGCTTTAAGGAGCTGAAGTAAAGGTTGACCTCAACACTAGTGTTAGCCTTACCTAAGAGTGGGAAGGACTTCATTGTTTTCTGCGATGCCTCTCGATTAACCAACTTGTATAACTCCTTGACTACTGTTCTTCTTTCCATATATATGTGAGAGCGATTGCCCAATGACTTCCGGCTAAGCGCATCTGCAACAACATTGGCTTTATCCAGATGGTACTGAATCCTACAATCATAGTCACTAAGTAGCTCTACCCACCTCTTTGCCTCAAATTTAATTCCTTCTTATTCAAGATGTATTGGATGCTCTTATGATCTGTAAAGATCTCACATCTTATTCCATAGAGATAATGCCTCTACATTTTTAGAACAAAGATCATTGAAGCCATCTCTAGATTGTAAAGAAACACAATATATGACAAATCGAGCGATTTTGGCAACAAAAAATGTATATGTGAACACATTAAATCAAAAAATGATAGACATATTTCTTAGTAAAAGTTAATGTCTACAATAATTTTGATAAAGCGATTAATGACATAAATAACACTATCAAAAGGAATTTCTCAATAATTTGTTACCGAATGGATTACCTTCCCATAGGCTTGAACTAAAAAGGAATTATCCAATAACACTCCTAAAGAACTTGGACACATCAAATGACTTTTATAATGGGACTAGAATGGTGTACAAAAAATTTGATAGAAATGTAATTCAAGTAGAGGTTATTATAGGACAACATGCTAGAAAGCAAGTATTTTTACCAAGAATACTATTATCACTCACATAAAATGAAGGATACCAATTTCATTTCAAAAAAAAAAATCGTAATTCGTCTATGCTTTGTAATGATAATAACTAGAGCTTAGGGTCAAACAATATTAAATATTGGTATGTATTTATCATATGGTGTATTTTTCCAATGGATAATTATATGTTGCACTATCAAAAGAAATATTAATATCAACTATAAAAATATTTATTAAATCAAATGATACTAATAAAAATTAGATTATACATATAAAGAACGTTATAAACAAACTGGTCTTACCCTCCAATAAAGGTAAAAGTATAAAGAAATTAATGTTTGAATATATTTTATTATATTTTTATTTTAAAAATAATAATTAATTTTGTGGTTAAATTATTAGAGAAAAATGTATTTTGAAGTTTGTTAAGTTACTCTAATAATATAATTAAATATTATCAAATATGTAGATAACTTTTTATTTTAGTTTTTTGATATAATTACGAAACATTTAATCAAATAATAAATTATTAATAAAAACTTATTAATTATTAATATATATATATATAACAAATTTTGTTGTAATTATATAATATATAATAAAATTATATATTGTACCTATAATATATTTAAAATTATTTAAAAAGAATATATCTATACTAATTCTAAAAGCACCAATGAGAATGAGGGAACATTGGGTTTTCTCAAAATACCCCCTCCCATTTTTATTAATATAAAATAATTTATATCAATTATCGTAAATATAATTAAAATTTATTTCATATTTATTATTGACTATTGGATTATTTTAAAATTTTAATAATTTTAAAAAAATTTAAAATTTTTTATAAATTAAATATGTAATTACAATTATTAGCATAAATTTATTTTAATTTTATTACATTCAAAATCATATATAAAATTATATATATGTAATTATATTATTTTATAATATTTAAATTAATTTTAAAATTTAAAAGCTAATAAATTTTAAAATTTTTGTGTATAATAAAATTATGGTTAAACTCAACTAATTAATTGATAAATTTTAAATATAATATATTTTATTTTGTATGGTGTTCGATATCTATCATATCTTAATTCAATTAAAAATTCAAATACCATAATATTATCTATATCATAGAAATTATATATTTTATATTATATAATATTTTGTAGTCTATTTTAAATATAATTTTATTCTCTTAATTATATTTAAACTCTATAAGATGTATTATATAAGAATTTAAATACATTTATTATTTTTATTTTCTCAGTATCTAAATGAATTAAAAATTTTTTATTTTTTATTTTATAAATCATTGCAGATCATACTCTAATGACATATCATTGCAGATCATACTCGAATGACATATCATTACAGATCATACTCGAATGACAAATCATTACAGATTATACTTGAATTGCATATCATACTTGAATTAAAAATCATTGAATATCATATTCGAATTGAAAATTATTATAAATTATACTCGAATTACAGATCATATTAGATGATATTCGAAAATGAAAATATCTATTAAATTGATTTTATATATAAAAATATTATATCAATTTATTGTATCCATAATTTATTCTACTTTATTAATTTATTTATATTTATTAATGTTAAAAATTTACTCTATTATATCAATTTATTATATATATTTAATTATATCTATATTGATATTTTATTATTTTAGATTTTTTATATAATTTTATATTGTTTATTTATTTATTTTAATTTATTGTTATAATATTTTTTAAATTTTTATTTAATAACTATAAATATAATGAAATAATAAATTATTAATTTAAACACTATTAAATATTTAAATAATTATTTTATATTTTTAAATGTTATATTCAATTACAAAATTAATTATTAATAAAAAATTATTTCTTATTAAAATTTATATAAATATTATAAAATAATTTAAATTAAAATAATTATAAACAAAATAAATATATAATTACTAAATATTATAATCATAAATATAATAATCCCTCAAATATATCTATTTTATTTAATTATCATTAAAATAATATTAAATAAAAAAAAGAATTTATATTAATAATTTTTACAAAATTTATAATTTTATCTAATTATCATTAAAGTAATACGAAATAAATAATATAAAGTAAAAAAATTGTATTAATAATTTCTGTGAATTCTATTAATTTTCTTCAATTATTATTAAAGTAATATGAGATAAATAATATAAAATGAAGATTTTTGTTAACCATATCTACAAATTTTATAAATTTTATTTAATTATTATTAAAATAATATAAAATAAAATTGTTTTGTTAAATAAAATATATCAATTATATCAAATTTATTTAATTATTATTAAAATAATATAAAATAAATAATATAAAAAAAATTCTATTAATAATTTCTGAGAATTCTATCAATTTTATATAATTCTCACTAAAATAATATGAGATAAATAATATAAAATAAAGAGTTTGAATTCGATCAATTTTATATAATTATCACTAAAATAATATGAGATAAATAATATAAAATAAAGAGTTTGAATTTGATCAATTTTATATTATAATTATCACTAAAATAATATGAGATAAATAATATAAAATAAAGAGTTTGAATTCGATCAATTTTATCTAATTATTATTAAAATAATATAAAATAAATAATTTGTGTTAATACTCACTAAATTCTATCAATTTTATCTAATTATTATTAAAATAATATTAAATAAATAATATAAAATAAAGAGTTTATCATAATAATATTTATAAATTATATGGATTTTATCGAATTATCATAAAAAATAATATAAGATAAATAACATAAAATAAAAAAAAATTTATTAATAATTTTCGTAAATTATATCAATTTTATTCAATTATTATTAAAATAATATAAAATAAATAATGTAAAATAAAAATTTTTTGTTATAAATCTCTATAAATTCTTTTAATTTTATTCAAATATTAATAAAATAAAATAAAGAGCTTGTATTAATAATCTATGCGAATTTTATTAATAAATATATTAATATTCATAATAGATATGAGTTATTCATAACTCAATTTCTATGGTGGAGGAATATAATATTATGATTTCACAAGAAATATTAAAATACGATTTTGAGAATTTGGTGATACATGCAATTATGCTAAAGAAAATAAAATTTTAAATATGTTGTCTTCTTTTTTTTTTATAAATAATAAAATAAAACTATATTATATACTATATTATTAATTCAATTAGTATTTTTATAAATTTTTTAGGTATGATGATTCATGTCAAAAACCGATATATAATACTAAAGGTGGGGTAAAATAGATGCTATCATAGTCATTAATGGGTGATAATATTAATAATTATTTTATTTTTATCAAATTAAATAATATTTTATCTTTTAAATTATTTGATTTTATAAAACTATTTAGATTGAAAATATTAGTATTGATCTTTGGAAAGATGTTGTCAAATGAAGGGGATATTTTTGAAATTTTATTGAAAGAAGATGAACAAATCCCAATAGTTATGTATATAATCTAATCCAACTACATGTTTCAAATAATTTTAATTTATATATTTAATTTATTTTTAAATTGAATTTTTCAAGTAAATTACAACTTCAAATAATTTTAATATCTACCAATAATTCTAACATTTTTTAATTAATATATTAAATAAATATATAAATACTAAATTTTAAAAATAAACTCCTAAATTTTAAAAATAATAACTAATTTTATAAATTTAATTATTACAAGAACTTATATTTTTTAGTTAATGAAGTTAATTGAAAACTATTAATTAATTAGTTATTTTTTATTTTAAATATATATATATATATATTTAATTAAATAATTAATTATTAGTATAATTTATTAATTATAAAAAATTTATATAAATTAAAATAAATATAAATTGATAATAGATGAACAACTACATTAATAAAAAAAACTAATATATCAATTTTTTATACAGTTCTAATTTAATTCACTTATAAAAAAAAATAAAACTATATCTATGCTATTTTATTAATAAATAATTAATAAATAAGCAATAGTAACATATTTTATAATTATTTTTTTATAATTTAATTGTTAAATTTTATTACTAATTTTATTAATTTTATAGTAATTTTATATAAAACAATTGAAAAATTGTATTGAGTCTAGGACTCCAAAAATTATATAAAAAAACATATAATTGGATAGAAAACAAAAAAAAATGTAAATAAAAATAATATATATGATTTATTAAAATTCCAAATTTGTTATTAAATTTTATAAAGAAGAAATTGTATAAAAAGGTTTGTTTTATATTAACTAATATAATTTTATTTTAATGTTTAAAGTTATAAATAATTCTCATTAAAATTTTGAAGTAATTTCTTGGAAAGCATATTAAAATAATAGAATTTTATCCATATAATAATAAATTAAAATCAGTTATGAAAAG
>CAOGCB010090934.1:0-21191 GCA_948266635.1 Cnidoscolus chayamansa
TCAAACGTATAAGTGTGAGGCATAATCAATTTTATTACCGGGATCTGAGTCGACTAGATAGTAGCGGGGTTAGCTACGGGTTAGAAGAGAGGATTATTTCTTCTAGATTGTATTCTAGGACTCTAAGGGAGGTCAATAAAATTGATTGAAATCCTAAGGGTTGGACGACCCCTAGGCGGAGACGTAGGCTTATTAGAAGCCGAACTTCGTAATCATATCGAGTGTGTTATCTATTTTATATTTCCGCACTAACTGCTTTGCATTCATTTGTTAAAATAGTTTGTTAGTTCATTTCAAGGCCTTGGAACTTACTTTACAGGCCTTGAACATGTTTCAAACAATTTTCAGCAGTTTTTAAAATATAACACACTTTCATGTTTTAAGGCCTTGAACTTTGTTCTAAGGGCTTGAACTAATTTTCAAAAGCTTTAAAAATTAACGGGCATACTCTATTCACCCGCCCTATAGAGTATATTTTATCTTATTATATTCTTCAATTAATCTGTTTGTTATTGAGTTGCATGTGTTGTTTCTGAAATGAAATATTGATTGTGAAATTTGTACAAGTTTTGAAAAATAGAATGAGGTTTTGGAAAATATATTTTTACATAAATATTTTTCTTGAGTGGAGAATTAGTAATGGATCTATATCATAAAATTCGTTACTAATATTTTGTTTTTTCATCCACAAAATTAGTAACAAAAATATGTTATTGATTCAATAATGATTAATACCAAAAAATTTTTGTTACTATTTCAATAATATATTAGTAATGGAAATTTTCATTACTATTTTGAAAAAATCCATTTTATCTCTATAGTTTTAGTAACAAATGCGTTACTAATTAGTAACGGATTCGTTTACTAAAAATTTAGCAACAAGTTTTGTTGTACCATAAAGTTTCTATTATAAATTCGTTACTATTTTTTCAACGTAGTTTCATGAATTAGTAAACGAAATTTCTAACGAATTTTTTTTTGTAGTGGTAGTGAAGTCTTCATCATAGTTGATTTTAAAACCAAGGTTCATAAAAATAAAATTCTAATTTTGAAGTTCAGATTCTACTTTCATCTTGAAATTTAATTGCAATAGTCTTCCGTTCAACTTTGAAAGCAAGTTTCAAAATTATTTTATATCACATGATCATGCATGAAGAATTAATTTAGCATGTTTGACAACTCTAAAACTCAAGATTCTTTAACAATAATCCTAAAGTTACTTAAGATACTAAATGTTCAATTCTTCAAGTAGTCTCCTCTTGTCTACTTAATCATATCTTCTTTGAGTTTCTCTCCTCAATATCAACCTATAAACATCTAAAGATATTTTACAAATATGATATCAAAGTATAAATGATTTTTTTTTTAATTTTAAACGCATCAAAATTATGCTACTTTGATTTCATGTTGTCAACAATCTTTCTATTTTTTATGATGATAAAACTTTAAGAAATCTCAAACAAAGTTAATCAATATGTATATAAAAAATTTTCAGGGATTTAAAACTTCCTCTAAATTTATGCACTTCCTGTGTAACATATCAACATATATATCGATAATATATCACAAATTTCTTCAAGAGATCACAACTCTCCCTAAATTTATGCATCCTCCGTAGACTATCAATATATATATAAAACTATTTACGAGATATGCACCATATTCAATAGTTATATATAACATGTGCATAAAATAGATTAATTAAGCACTATCAACACAATCTTATAATGTCAACAATATCTCAATATAATAAGCAATTTTGAATCATCAATCTGTCTAGATATTTAGAAATATAAAGCAAGTAATAAAATTAATCAAAATATCCAAATTTCACCAAGATTGAAAAATAAAATTCAACTATTTATCTAAATAAAAACTAAAATTTAAATTTGTCTTCTCCCCTTTTTGTTATCACTAAAAAGGGAAGATATATGCAAATAAGAGCAAAACAAAAGGAATTTTTTTTAAAGAAAAATGGTTTGAGAGCTAAACATAAAATTTATTTATAATTTTCATATTTGTCTGACTTGATTGTTGAGTTCATGAGAGTCTCAATATTTTTCAAGTCGTTCATTTTGAACTTCTTGAGCATATCCATGATGTATTTGGATTGACCAATAAAGATGACATTGTCTAATTACTTAATTTGCAATCGAAATAAAAATATAAGCTCATTTTGAATTTATTTTTCATTCTATTTGAGAAAATCTTGCAAAAAAAAAAAGTTTATAGCACCAAAAATAATGTCACTCGTATATATTTGAAAAATCAACATTTCTTTTAATAAAAAGAGTAGTTTCAATATTCTTCTTTTAAAATTATTTTATAAAAGGAAGTCTTTCATATCAAGCTCTAAAAGCTTACTTTAATCCATAAAGAATCTTAGTAATTAGAAACATGGTTTAGGTAAATTGCATCTTCAAATCTGAAAAGTTAAACATCATACACTTTTTCTTCACTATAAGAAAACAATTTTTTAACATTATCGTGACATGCAAATCCACATAACATTCTAATATTCTCAACTCTAGCAACCGAAGTAAATGTTTCATCAAAATTGATCCCTTTTTCTTGGTAGCATCTTTGAGCTTCTAGTCTAGTTTTATTTCTAATTTAAATATCCATATTCATCTATCTTGTTTCTAAACACTCATTTTATGCAACAATTGAATGACCCTTGTATTTAAGAATAAGTGTCCATACTCTATAATAAGAAATTTTCTCATTTTGAGTGCCCTTATAATTTTCATATTTAAGTTTAGAGATAAAAAGATACATTATCAAAGTACTTAGTTGAACTCTTGCCATCATTCTTTGTGAGAGACTATCAAGAATGTCACCCTTTGAATGATTTTTGTTGTAGATCATCATGTTGAGGCTCATCAATTTGCAATTCTTCTAGGTTTAGCAATGTCTTATAATTTTTATCTTCTTAAACTTCAACTTAATCACTTTCTTGTGCTTCTAAAGTCTCAATTTCTTTGTCAAGTATTTGAGAAGCCTTAATCTCTTCTCAAACTTGAGAATCATCTTTTCTTTTTCTTTTTTTTTTTTTTATCATTTTCATTGCTTTTTTATTTAAAAATATGCTCATGTTCATCATTTATAGATATTATCTTTTCCATAGAGTTGATTTCATAGAAGATATTATAAATGCATTCATTAACAATCAATATTTTCTATAAAACACTTTATATGCTTTAATATTATATTAGTAATAAAAAAAATACATCCACTTAACTTGCTATCAAATTAGTTGAAGTTTTCCTTGTTATTCAAGATATCAAAATATGTAATATTTGATTCTTTGCCTTTTTTTAAACTTACGTGGTGTTTTTTCAAAATTATTTTAATATCGACTCTATTAATTATATGACATGATGTATTAACTACTTCGGCTCAAATATTTTTTTTGGATTTCTAAGTGCATAAGAACTTGTGAAAAATACGACTTTAATAATCATCAACAATGTAAATTCATATGTCTTCCACCAAAACTACTTGAAGTTACCAAACCAAAAATATTTAATGCAATAACTCAAATGGTCTAAATATAGAAACAACATTTTTGGGTTTCAAAAATGATTTAACATGTTTTTCTAAGATGCATTTTTTACATGGATGATCAATATCATAATTGATTTTAGGTAGACCTCTTACAAGGTCTTTCCTACGTATTTTTGGAATCAAATGCATGCTTTCATATCCTAATTTTATATGCCATAATTAACATAACATTATCATGAATGAATATAAAGAATCTTTTAACATTATTTTTAAAGATATAAATATCAATCAAGTATATAATATCAACTCATGAATCAATGAAAATAATTTTATCATCCTTACTTCATATAGAAATTTAAGCACACATGTATATTCACTAAAGTATGCAGATTTTTCAACATATGCAACACTTATTAATTTTGTCGTAAAAACATAATTCTAATATTGGCATCCACAAAGACAATGAGTAACTAATCATATCTGCAATAATTCTGGAATATGACTAAACATAACACCCAACATTCAAAGTAAAACATAATATCCAATAACCTAAGCAAAACATATCCAAAATATCCAAAGCACAAAGCATAAAATAAGCATATTTTCTCCAAATTCAATGATTTGCTCTTTTTATTTGTCTTTAAACTGTAAAATCCATGATTTTGCATCTTAAACTTAGTGAATTTATTCATATCTCTAGTCATGTTTCTAATGCAATCTCTATTCACATACCAAAGCTCATTTTCAAGCTTATTTTTTAAGCAAATATGAAAATATTTATTTAATTTTTGGTACCCAAATTAATTTGGATCCTTAGAGGTTAAGATTGATAGGAAATGTTTCTTTTTGTATATTTTTGACCTTCATGGTTCCTTTCCATAATGCATAATTTTTTTCTTATGTCCTTTATGATTACAACAAAAAATATGTAATATTTGATGAAGAACATGAATATGCTTTAACATGATTTTTTCTTATAATACAATGAGAAAAAGTATGATCATATTTACAACAATTATAACAATATCTATTAAATTATCTTCTTTCTCTAACTTTGTATAAAGATGCATCACTACAACAAAAATAAAGTTTCTGTGACCGTCACAAATGAAATTTGTTTCCGACGGATTTAGAGATAAATTAGCAACGGAAAAAAATTTATATTTTTGTGATAAATTTAAGATGGATTTGTGATGGAAAGGTTGTTTGTTAGGGACAAATTATTTTTCGTCATTAATCCGTCGCTAATATTCAAAACGATACCCCTTGGTATTGTTTTGTGTCCTCTTTCTCATCTAAAGTCCTAAAATCGCATTTCAGTCAAAATCTTCGGAAACCCACCATTTCTCCATCCTCACCAACCAAACCTCCCATCTTCCCATCGTGCTCCATCTTTTTGCTATTTGGTATGGCGGTGAAGTTCAATAATTTGCTCCAATGATCGACTTCGAATTCAAGTTTTGCTACCCATCTCTCTCTCATTCCTTCAATTTCTGTTTCTTTTCCCTCTTCTCTCAGCTTGGCATTTGGTTTAACTAGTTGAATACTAGTCTTGTTTTCAATTTGGAGGATTTTATTTTTTTACTTTATCAAGGCAATTTTTAGCCTCTTACTTCTAGCATTTCTGCACATCTAGCCATCACCTCTTCCTTTACAATATGATTTCATTGAAAATGTGCTAGTTGAGTTTGTTGCCTCCTTTCACTTTGTTTTTGAAGATTTCTTGTCAAGTTGCATGGTGTTTCTAGTTATGTTGTTACTTTGGTTACAGAGGAGGAGTTTTGAATGTTAGATCCATCTCTCTTTGATTCTTACCTATACTTCAACTGTCTAGATTATGTAGGGAATTTTTAAGATTTGAGGATTAGTTATTTTAGGAAGAAATATAGGAACTAGTAGTTTATTTTATTTAGAAATTTTGTTTGCCTTGTATTTGTGATTCCTAATTAAAGTTGGCATAGGGTTCCAGAGCTCTATAAATAAGTTCTAGGATCTCTCCATATTTACATACTTCTTTATGATTATTAATCAATGTTGCCTTGAGCTAATAAAGTGTGAATGTGATTCTCACCCCCTTTCCCCCAAAATACTCTATTGGTTGTCAGAGGTGGATGTGAACTACCTCTGGAATAGTTAAATTATCAAACTGTTGTTGATGCATTGAAGTAATCATACAATCACTCAAAGGAAAATTTCTAACCATTTGCTATTAGCTAATGACAGGTTTGATTTAGATCTTAAATAAACTAATAGCCATTTCTGGTAGTTATTATTTATATGTAAAATATTAAGAAAGCTGTATATCAATTTATTTTATTATAAACAACATTATTTATTTATTTTATAACATATTTAGAAATTATAAACATAGTTTAACATATTTCAGCTCCAGCTGCTGCAGATTGCAGCAATAGCTGGGCAGCAGCTTGCTCCAGCTGCTGCATTCTGCCTGCAGCAGCTGGAGCACCCAGCTGCTGTAATTACTGTAGCAGGTTGCTCCAGTTGCTGCATTCTGCCTGCAGCTATATTTTTATAATTATACATTTTTATAGTTACCTTTGAATTAATTTACAAATTATGAATATGAACACACAAAACCTAAATTGGCACCCTGAAGATCCTATTTGTATTGGGGAATTATATGGAAAAATTAGAGTTGTTAATCACTATAATTAAGAATTAGGAAAATAATAATAATAATTAAAGGGTAATTGTAAAGGCAATAGCTGCCACATAAATATAGGCATTGATGGACCATAAATGGAATTGAAGGATCCAATCTCAGGTTCTTCAGGTTATGGATCACATTTTGGAGTTTCTCTTGTCTGCCTTCAACTTATTAGAAGTTTATTTTAAGGTTAGCTTAATGTGATTTATATATTTATTTATTTTTATGCAGAACATAGATTATATCATTGTAACTAACACTTAATAGTTTTAATTCTTTATATAAATAAAGAATTAAAGATATAATTTCTTTTAACAATTGAGGGCTACATTAATTTACTCCAAATCCATGATTCTACCAACTTTCTTTGAGCTGCAATATTCAGAAACCCACAAAACACATTGGCCTACACTATATCAAATGATTATTTACCCATAATTATTCCATGAATTACCTTAAACATTACTCTTAAAATACTACTGTCTAAATCATTATTATATATATACATATATAGAGAGAGAGAAAGAGAGCAATTATAAATTTTGCAAGGAAAAGAGGGTAAAATTCATTATGAGCACATAGATGAAATTAAAGTACATTTTATAAGAGAAAATAATATTGTGGGTTGAAATGGAAATGGGTAATCAATATTTGATATTGAAAAGTTTCATCTTGATATCTGGATCAATGGACCCTCATGTGGTCATAATCTGAATTATTAAACCACATAGAAGCAAGCATGAGATTAGGCTGCCTTTTTGACATGTGAACATCTTACTAATGATACAGTTTCATGAGATTTGTTAGTCGCCAACAAATGAAGGTTGATGTTTTGTAGACAATACTCATTCATTATTTGTTCTTTGCTTTTCAATTTTTATATTATGAAAGAGTAAGCATGATAATTTATAAATTTTCATAGTTACATTTGAATTCCAAATAAGTTTGAGTTGTTTTATATTTGATGATATTGATTTATAGAATGCCTCAAAGAATATCATCTTCTAGAGGTAGATGATGTGTGCAACAACATGAAAAATAAAGCATAAGAAATGAGGCACAAGTTGAAATACAAAAACTTGTGCCATCATCATCATCATCATCAACTAGGACTAGAGGTCTAAACTTGGGATAATCTATACCAACAAATCTCGCTGATCGATAAATTATTAAACTCAAAAGAAAATGTGTAACTCATTTATATTATATTTACAATTGATAATTATTAATGTTTTATTATTAAAAAAATTCCTTTTATATAATTCATATTACAGTTTTTTAGATATATCTATCACTTGCCATTATAAATGATATCAAGATGTATTATACTAGTGCATGAAAAACTTTGGTAGAGGTACCTAAAAAGATGAAAGTTGAGCTATTTGAATTTTTTGGGGTAAGATGTGAATTATCTTTTATGTCTTTTAATGACATGTATGATAATGTATGAAGTTTTTATTGAAATTATGGTAGCTTAAATGTATTAAATCGTACATTTAAAGGGTCGGTATATGTGGAAGTTGAAGTGAAGAAAATATGGTACAATTTGCTTAGGATAAAGTTGGAAAAGAAAGACTGAGTGATATTCTGAACAAAGTTAGACATGAAATGTTAGTGAAGCATAAAAAAATGATATTGCATATTTACATGATTTCGGGCCAAATTGGATGAAGCTAGAGATATGGAATGAACTTGTGGCTTATTAGATCACATCAATATGTAGTACCTTAGAGCTAGATTTCTTAGCAAACATAAATGTAGTTTTAGATGCAAGACTAAAATATTTCTTTGATCTATAAGTTTTAAAAAATTTAGTGTAAATATTGTATATTATGAATGTAATAAAGTGTATTGGTAATATATGTGTGAGCCTGAGATGAAGATGAAGTGAAAGAGGAAGAGGAGAGCTTGAAAACTCAAGAGACATGGGGGCAGCTGAAGAGAATTAAAACAGTGTTAGGATATATTAGGGCTTCAACGAAACGACACGTTTATTAATGGCAAGAAGAACTTATGAAACATCAGCGTGTTTTTTCTTGAAGGACTTCTGGATCCTTCCACCAGCTCACCCAAGCCAACTCACCATTCTGTTAGAGAAATTTGTTATTTTTGTTACAACAATTTTTACCATTCCTTTGTCACTGCCTTTGGCACTATTCTTTCATTCTTTCTTGTATATATAGGGATTACAATCAAATGAATAAAGAGAGAAAAATACAGAAAACGGGAGCTATTTTCTCTCACTAAATACCTAAACTTTATAATATGCAAACTTTTTAGAAGCAACTGAAATATCACAAATTTTATTTTCTTTGGTAAAATTTGAAAGATCATTTTGCAAATTCCGAATTTTCTTTTTGAGAGCTTTTTTTTTTAAGTCTTACACTTTCTGTCAAAGTATCATCAAAATTTTAAGACTTTGTCAAAAGCTCTTTATTTTCCTTTTTCAAAATAATCTTTGTTGAAGTTAGTGAGAAAAAAAAAATGATTTTTCAGAAACTCATTTTCATTGTTCAATTTTTCAATTTGATTTTTGAAAATTTTTTTGAATGCTTTTTCAAGATCATCATATATGTTATGTAATGCTTCTAATAACTCATTATAAGAAAACTCGTCATTACTAGAAATTGAAAAGAGTAAAGTTACATCACTTTCATGATCCATAATATGTTCATTCATGCTTTTATGATCATCACCTTCACATCTAGAAGTTGTTGAACATTCTATGCTTCTTGCTCTTCTTGAATCTTTTCCACCATCTTCTAAACCAAGTAGACATGTGTTGTCAATAATTGAACTTTCTTTGAAGCTTTTTCCATGAGTGTTATCCATTTTTTATTCTTGCTCTATTTGTTGATAAGGGGAGTGGTTTTCTATATTATCAAATTTATCAACTTGACAATAATATTTAGAATTATACATAGAATTAAGATAATTCCAAACATCTTTAACACTATCACATTTAGACATTTTGCATATAATACTATTGTCATGAACGGTTTTTAAGGCCTAAAATATGAGGTGCCTAAAATAAAAAAAATAAATTGAGAAATGAATAAAATAAAAGAAAAAAAAAAGTCGAAAAGTCAAAAAGTTGAAAAGTCAAAAATTGATGCTTAAGAGATAAATATTGACTCTTAAACACAAACAAATCAAAGTTAGCAGTAGACACCAAGAAGAGCAACGGGAGAGAAGGAAAAGAGAAAGGAAAAGGAAGAGAAAAGAGAGAAGAGAAAGAATAAGAGAAAGAGAAGGAAGGGAGTATTCATGTATAAGGTTAGTACATATTTTTAATAGCTTTCAAAGTTCTATGGATGGATTTTTGTGATGTGGACAGTAGGTTTAGGTTGGATTAAACATAGAATTTGTAACAAGTTTATTTTGATAAAAATATGAGTTTCAGGCTTGAATCAAAGTAACCAAAACCAAAGAAGTGAGAAAAGAGTTAAAGGGTGAAATCTGAAATTTAGGTCTAGGTGAACAGTAAATTCGGACTAAGGTTCTGGTAAACCAAATGACGTCCAAAACTTATAAATGATATACCGGTAGAAATCTTAGAATGTTAGCTACAAATGTCTAGAACATCATTTTGTGAAACTAGATCATTTGATGCATAAAAAAGTAAGAAGAATAGACAAAGGTCAGACTGCCAGATTCTGTAGTAGCAGTACAGGGTAATAGATGGTTTTAATGATTTGGAGGCCTTAATGGCTAGATAAAATTATGAAATTTGGTATGAAGCTTGGTTAGGATGTTAGCTAAAAGTTTTATGCTTTGAACTTTGGCTAAAACAGAACCTAAGATGGTAAAAAGATAAGACAAAGGAGAAGTGTCATTGAATTTTGCAGAAAGTCTGCAGAAAAGGGAAATGGTGAGTTTGGTACTCCAATTGAGTCCAAATGACCTGAAATTGAGTGTAAGATTTTGTTTATATGGTTTAGAACTTCAGTTAAAATTTTGGGATCAAAATGACTTGAATAGTTAGGTGAAATGGACTGAAATCACAAGATGTTAGAAAGAGAGGTACTTGATCAACTATTGAACTTAGCTAAGTAAAAAGTGTCTTAAATGAACTTGACATGAACTGGTTTTTAAAGGGGAGCTTGAACGTTAAGTGGCTATGTATTGTATAAAGTTTTAGAGCATTTATAGTTGAAAGAAGTGAGGTTTTTGCCTCTGGGAATGGAAGTCGCGACCAAGGCTTTCTTAAAGTCGCGGGCGCGAAAGTGGACCAAAATCAGACAGTAGGTTTTTAGCTAAAGTCGTGAGCGCGACATTAGAAGTCGCGAGCGCAAAATGGTCCAAAAATCAGATACAAACTTATTTTCCAAAGTCGAGAGCGCGACATGGGAAACTCGCGGGCGTGAAAAGGGCCTGATTCTAGACAGAAACTTTTGTGTCAAAGTTGCGAGGGCGACTTGAGATTTCGCGAGCGCGAATTAGACCCTTCGCAAGATAGTAGGTTTGTAAAAGTATTCGCGAGCGCGACTTATTGGTTCGCGAGCTCGAATTGCTTCTGTCAAAGAGAAAATTTGAGAAAAAAGATAAGACTTAGAACCAGTTTTGGGAAGATATGGGTAGACTTTTGTTTAAAGTATATAAAAATATGTTTGAATAAAAAGTATGAATGAATCTTGATGAAATATTGTAACGTGAAATAGGTACACGAAGTGAAAACATTCCTGAAGTTCGGGATAGAGCGAAGAAAGGGAAAGCTAAAGAAGGTAAGTTATGGTGTCATTGTTTAACTATGTGCACGATGCCAATGTGTTTATATATATTGATGTTTAATATGTTTTGATATTTCTTGAATATATTATTATTTGAAAACCAGGTGAGCAAGCAATTGAAATGTTGATTGGGAGCCACTAGTGATAATTGATATCGAAGTGTGTATATGCAAGGAAATGAGTAAATTACATGTTGAACAAATGTGTGATTGGATTGTGATTTGTGAAGTGTGAATGAAATGAAACAGTGACTGTGATTGTGAAGTATCAAGCAATGTGATTGAATTGGTGAGTACTGAATCATAGAAGATTGACATGTTGCTATAGAAATATGGATATACATATGAGAATGATAGCAAAGAAGGCAAAGAAAACCATATGCACATGAGTGATGAAACATGAGATATGTTGTGCATATAATGTCATAAAATTCATACATCATATCATACATGACATGAATGAAATCATGGGAAGACCCGTAGAGATATAGTGGTGACCCGTGATAAAAAGATGTCGTAGAGATGGAGTGGCACTTGTGATATCAAAAGATGCCGTAGAAATGGAGTGGCACTTGTGATATAAAAAGATGTCGTAGAGATGAAGTGGCACTTGTAACATTAAAAGATGACGTAGAGATGTAGTGGCACTTGTGACATAAAAGAAAAGAAATGTGATGATATTGAGAAAATTGTGCACAATTAGATAATGAGATATGATTATTAAATTGAAGGAAGACGATGGAAGAATTGCATGGAGTGCATTCACATTATATGTTATATGTTAATGCATTCATATCATATGGTTGAGACATCCTATAATGAAACACCCTTGATTCATATTGATTATTGATGATGTGTATATTGATTGTGATGATATATGATGATTTTATATATGAAATCAATGAGTGTCAATGCGCATGCTTTATTTTGATAATATGTATGCTACATATGGGTGATTATAACTTACTGAGTTTTGTACTCAGCGTTTATCCCTTATATAAAAGCAGGTGAAAGCAGCAAGAGGAAGCAAGGCTAACCGTGAGCTTGCTAGTAAAGTTTGTAGAGGTATATAGTTGTAACTAGACATATCCCAAAAGTGTTGTAATTTGAATACTTTGTAATTTTTGTAAATATCACTATAGAGCAGAGGCAGTAATTGTAATGAAATATGTATAATTATAATTCTGATAAATGTTTTGTAATAATGTTTTAAATTTGGTTATAGTAATATCTTTTAGTTTTTATTTGAAATGATGATGATGTTTTAAATTTTTATAAATGCGAAAAATTTTTACAGAATTTTTACAGGACGATGATCCAAATTATCCCTTACAAGGTGACTGATGGTTTTCCTGTAGAGAAAGTGGGAAAGCATTAACCATTATGTGGGAGGCATGTCATGGATAGATGTGATAACTATCATGCAAAGAACTTCTCAAAATATGCATAGCTCTTATATTTGAAGAAAATTATCATGAACAGATTTTAGGACCTAGAAGATGAGGTACCTAAAATGATGAAATTAGCAAGGAAATGAGTAAATGAAGTAAGAAATAAAATAAAGAGGGAAATAAGTAAAATAGAAGAAGAAGAAGAAGAAGAAGAAGAAGAAGAAGAAGAAGAAGGTAAATAGTAGGGTTGAATTTGAATTTGACGTAGAATTTTGTAAAAAGTTTATATAAATTAAAACATGATTTTTAGACTCAAATCAAACTAATAAATATCATGAAAGTGAGAAAAATGGTTGAAAGGTGAAAACTGGCACTAGGGTTGTGTGAATAGTAAACTCGTGTCTTGGTTCTGGTGAACCAAACGAAGTCTAAAAATTATGTTTGATATATCAAAAGAAAGTTAAGAGTGTTAGCTACAAATATCTAGATATCATGTTGCTAAATTAGATCATTTGAGGTATGAAAATGTTGTATGAACAGAGAAAGGTCAAACTGCCAGGTCCTGAAATTTACAGTACAGGGTAGTTGATGTTTTTAATGATTTGGAAACCAAAATGGTTAGATAAAATTATAAACTTTGGTATAAAGCTAGTTTAGGAAGTTAGTTACAAGTTTCATGTTTTGTATTTTGGCAAAAACAGAACCTAAACTAGTGAAAAAGATTAGACAAAGGAGAAGTGACACTAATTATGCAGAAATTCTGCAGAAATGAGAATGGTTAGTTTGGTACTCAAGTGGAGTCCAAATGACTTGAAATTTGGAATGAACATTTATATATAGGTTATGGAACCTCAGTTAAATTTTGAGATTAAAATGAATTGAATATATGGTGAAATGAATTGGAAACACCACATATTAGCAAAAAATGGTACTTTATTGGCTAATAGATTTTAGCTAGGTATAAAGTGACCCAAATGAACTATATATGAGCTGAAACCGAAAGGGAACCTTAAATGTTAAGTTGTTATGAAATGTACAAAAAATTTTAGAGCATTTGGAATGGCGGAAGTGAGGTTGTTGTTTCTGGAAAGGGAAGTCGCGACCAAGACTTTTATAAGTCACGGGTGCGAAAAGGGACCAAAACCAGACAATAGGTTTTGTTCTAAGGTCGCGAGCGTGACATAGGAACTCACGGGTGCGAAATGGGTCTAAAATTAGGCAGTAACTTTTGTGCCAAAGTCGTGAGAGCGACATAGGTTTTTGCGAGCACAACTTAGGTCCCCCAAGAGCTGTTAACTTTGGAGAAGTATTCGCGAGCGAGACTTGTTAGTTCGCGAGCGCGATTTGCTTCTGTTAAAGAGAAATTTTGAGAAAATGATAAGACTTAGAACAAGTTTTGAGAATATAGTATTAGACTTTTATTCATAGTATTTAATTAATACTTTTGAATGAAAATACTATGAATGTTAATAAGAATTGTAATGTGAATAGGTACTCGGAGTGAGCATATTCTCGAAGATCGTGCTGGAAGCAACAAGGGAAAAGCTATAGAAGGTAAGTTATGGGATCATTGTGCAACTGTGTGCACGATGACGAAGTGTTAAATATTTGATATTTGATATGTTTGAGATTTATTAAATACTATTATTTGAGAACCTGGTGAGCAAATTGAAATGTAGTTTTGAGACCACCAGTGATATTTGATATAGAAATGAATTTCTATGCAGGAAAATGTGAATTCAAAATGTTGAATGTTCTGTGTTATGATTGTGATTGTGTAGTGTGATTGAGAATGATGATTGATGAATTATGTGTGAATGATGAAGTGTGATTGAATTGATTGAGCATTGAATCATATGAGATTGACATATTGCTATAGAAATGTGGATATGAATATGAGATTGATTTAAGGGGGATGATAGCAAAGAAAAACATATGCACATGATTATTGAAACATGAGATATGATATGCATATAATGTCATGAAATTCATACAACATATCATACGCACAGGAAGAACCGTAGAGATATAGTGGTGACCCGTGACATAAAAAGATGTCGTATAGATGGAGTGACACTTGTGACATAAGAAGATGCCGTAGAGATAGAGTGGCACTTGTGACATAAAAAGATGCTGTAGAGATGGAGCGACACTTGTGACATAAAAAAATGTCGTAGAGATGGAGTGGCACTTGTGACAAAAAAAAGATGCCGTAGAGATTGAGTGGCACTCCATGAGACTTGGTTTGTGTGTAAGTATAATCAGATGATGAGATATGGCCATTGGATGAAAGGCGGATGGTGGGTGCATAGCATGAAATGCATCCACAACATATTTTGAGATATCATATATTGAAATGCCATTGCTTCATATTATTATTGTTCATGTTAAATGAAAGTGATTTTATTGTTAATATTTGATGACACTTGATGTGTAATCAATGGTTGTCAATGCGCATGCTTTATTTTAATATTATGCATGCTACTTGTGTGTGAGTATAACTTACTGAGAATCATTCTCAGCGTTTATCCCTGATATAAACGTAGGTGAGAGCAGCAAAAGGAAACAAGGAGATTAGTGAGCTTGCAAAGCTTCCAGAGGTAGATAAGTTGTATTTTGAAATGAATCCCAAGGCTACTATAATATGTAGTTTTATTTTGTAACTATCACAATAGGGAAGATGCAGTAATGTAATAATGATGTATTTATGCTGCGTGAAAATTTTAACTATGATTATTATTTTTGTAAAGATGTTTTAATTTGGTTTTATGGAAAGATCTTTTATTGAAATGATAAAGTTTTGGATGTTTATGTTTAGAAATGAAAAAAAAAAATTTCACAGAATTTTTACAGGGCAATGATCCAATACTATCCCTTACATGGTGAGTAATGATTTTCTGTAGAGAAAGTGAAAAATCATTAGTCATTCTGTGGGAGGCATGCCATGGGTAGATATGACATGCAAAAATTATGGAGTAAGTGTCAAGTATAAATAACGTTGTTGTTAATGGGAAAATGTTAAGTATGAAGAAGAAAGGGTTTTTTTTGCTAATATTTTTCTTTTGATCATAGACAAGCAACTGTTGAAATTATTTTGAGTGGGTAGATCCAAAGTTTTCAAGATAAGCATCTATTGTGATTATAGGCTTATTGATGGAATTATAAAGATGGAGCTTGAAAGGGAAGCATAATTAGAGAATAAAAAGATGGAGAAAGAAGCAGAATCAAAGAAGAAAAAGATGGAGAAAAATTGTTGCAAGAGGAAATTGATGCTTGCTTGTGTAATCTTTTTTGTTCTGGAGAAGTATTTTTTTAGAGAAGGGAATGAATGTTATGGGTATATGTGATAAAGATTAAGGGAGATTGGTTTACTATATGGTTTCACTACTATCCTTAAACTTTTGCTTTTGTATCATTGTTGTCCCTTAACTTTGAAGTTTGTAACAATATGGTCTTTCAACTTTAAACTATATAACAATGTTGTCCCTTAACTTGTTTTTGTGTGATAATATTGTCACTATTTTATTTTAAAGAATAAATATAATATATTTATTTATATTAATAGTGAATAACCTGTAAATTACATTCAATCAACTAACATAGAAAAAATAACTTTTCTCTATTGAATCAAAAACAAAGAAAAAAAGAAAAAGACAATTCATCCAATGTAGCTTATATCACTAGAATAAAAAAAACTTTTAATAAAAATATAAGAAGTAAGAGTCACTTTATTCAATTCATAGAGCACAAAATACAAGCATATTTTTAATCCATCAAACCTATCTAAATTGCTATACTCTTATAGCTCTTGTGTGCATATAAAAAACAACAAAATAAACCATAAATTATCTTATATATGACTTGTTTTCTGTACCAAAACCCAACAAAACAAACCAAAATTCACTCAACTATATGCACAAGTACTAAAATCCAAAAACTATGTCTAGCATTCACATCATTGTCAATTCCTACAAAATCAACAAAAAAACACATCCATCTGAAACTTCAATTGCCTTTGCTTCTTCCCCCCTTTTTTTTGTTTGGAGTTTTATCTAAAACTGTCCCTTTTTTTTATTCTCTTAGGTCTTTGACTTCCCATAGTGTTTTGAGAAATGCCTTCTTGAGATTGTGTAGCTACTGTTTGACTTGATCCTTATTACAAATATAATTACCAACATTTATAAGCGTCTCATATAATTGATATATGAAGGTAAATCACACAAATATTATATATTTTTACATCCATCATTCTTCGAATTGTGACAGAACTTTGCTGCACATATTTGTCAGAAGTGGTTGCTGAGGTGTGCATCTCCTTCTTTCTTATTCTAACTTGCAAGAAAAATTTAAGATGGTTGATAATCATAGACTTTAATAAGTTATAAAGAATATGATAGTTAGGATACCTCTGATGTTCTGATATGTTTTCATGTTGGGTTTATTGACTTGAAGGTCAATGTGTAGTGTTGTTTGTACTGTGAGACCTCTTATTATGACTAATATGGCCACATACTGAACATGTCATACTCACAATACCCTTTCTGCTCCTTGTTGTTGTGCTTGCTTCAACTCTTCAACTTCCTTTCTTCTTGCTTTTTTTCCCTACCTCTTTTTTTCTCTTTTAGGTTTAGGTGTAAGGTGATATTTCTTGTGACAAACTTTAGCCACATTTCCTGTCCATTAATGGGATTAATGTAATGATTGTATGCCCTAGCATATGTTCATACTTTGTAATAATCATGTATATAGTCATCTAGTTGCTTATTATTCCCAAAAATCACAGAATAATAATGAGGACAAGGAATCCCATTTAGCTCCCATCTCCTACAAGTACAAGTCTTTTCTCTCATATTGATAACAAATTAAACTCCATTACCAAAAACTTGTACATTTAGCCCCCTTGAAAACTGTGGTTGAACTAAATATGCCAAATCCTTCATCTCATCTAACTTCTTTTTAATTTTGGGACAAATTGAACCATTGAACTTGTTAATTCCTTGACTTTTTCAAAATAATATTTTCATCAATTTTGATCTTATTATCTCCAACATTCAAATAATTGGCATGTCCCTAACATCAAATATATATTTATTGAATGACTCATAAAGATTATTAGTGAGTATATCACAAGTAGCATCAGTCTTGAAACATGCTCTGCTCCAATGCTCACAATTCATGTCTCTTAAACATTCTCTAGCTTGAACATTTTTTTCTTCAATCTCTTCCAACCAATAATCAAGTTTAGTTGCATAAGTTGCCCTTGCAATATTCCACAACAAGTCTTTCAGCTTCTTTCCTTTGAAATGAACTCTAAATTTGTATAAAGATGCCTTACACAAAACTTGTGTTCTGTATTTGGAAATACTTCACTAACTATATTAATAAGCCCCTATAATAAAAAAGCAAGCAAAAATAAATAAAATTCAATAACCTATTTTTTTAGAATATAACTATAAACCTTTAACATAGAAAGTTACATTTTATCTGTCTGACATAAAAGTCCAACCAACGTTGGTGTTTATGTCTAAATCTGCTTTTAATAACTCTATAAACAATTTCTAGGTGTTGCCTGTCATGAACGGATTTTAGGGCCTAGAAGATTAGGTACCTAAAATAAAAATGTGACAAAGGAAATGTATAGATGAAGAAAGAAATATGTAAATTAAAAAGGGAAGGAAAAAAATAGAGAAATAAAATAAAGGAAATGAAATTAGTAAAGAAGGAGAAATAAAATAAAAATAGAAAATAAAAAGTAAAAAAAAGTCAAAAAGTCAAAAAGTCAAAACTAGTGGCTGTGAGATGTCCACCCAAATGGGCATTTATACTTAGAAATTTAAAGGGAAAACAACATATATTCAAAGAGAGAGAGAGAGAGCCACAGAAAGGGAAAGGAGAAGAAGAAGAAGAAGAAGAAGGAGAAGAAGAAGAAGAAGAAGAAGAAGAAGAAGAAGGAGGAGAAGGAGAAGGAGAAGTAGAAGAAGAAGGAGAAGGAGAAGGAGAAGGAGAAGGAGAAGGAGAAGGAGAAGAAGAAGAAGAAGGAGAAGGAGAAGGAGAAGGAGAAGGAGAAGGAGAAGGAGAAGGAGAAAGGAGAAGCAGAAGAAGAAGGAGAAGAAGGAGAAGGAGAAGGAGAAGGATAAGGAGAAGGAGAAGGAGAAGGAGAAGGAGAAGGAGAAGGAGAAGGAGAAGGAGAAGGAGAAAAAAGAAGAAGAAGAAGAGCAAACTATCATTGCTATTCCGGTATCCCTTCCACTTTCTTTATATTAAACCTCACTTTCATACTCCTCAGCCTGTAGAAGAAGATGAAAAAGAAGACGAAGAAAGGAACGAGATGGAGACCCAAGAACAACAAACTATCATTGCTATTCAGGTATCCCTTCTGCTTTCTTTATATTAAACCTCACTTTCATACTCCTCCGTCTGTAGTATCCACTATCATTGCTCGCACTATTCACTTCTGCAACATACCACTTGTCTAAGTTAAAATTTATTTTCTAATAAATTATAAAGTGTGGGCTTACATATATAAATGTTAAATGTATATGGCAGTCATATTAAATAGTCAAATTAGTGTTGTGATCAAATTAGAATTGTTAACTATTGAGGTGCTAGTTTAATAATAGGATTAAAAGTATAGATGCCAATTTGACATCAAATTCTATTTTGTTAAAGGGCCAATATAGATATTTGTCAAATTATATATAAAAGGGCTATGGTCCCAGTATAGAGATATATATAGGTCAAGAGTTTCTTTTTCCCTTTGAGAGAAACCCAAAATTGACGATCTGATATACTGGAAGATCAAGTCATTATTAATCAATCAATAACTTAATTCAAATCAAGAATTATCAAAGGCAAATACATGTTTTGTTAGATTCAATTTGGACTCCATCTACTGCGGCTTTAAGAATTTCAATAGAAAAAAAATTCATCATGAATTCCAATTGGCCATGTTCAAGTACACACACTAAAAAATTCAAAAATTCATCGCGAATTCAAATTTTGGTGTGGCCATGTTTAGGTTTCCACCGATAACTGTTTTTTTCTGGTGCAAATTTTTTTTTAAAATTGTGATATTCAGATTTAATCACAATTAAATTTAATCTATCAAAATTGAGTTTAAATTTTGGTGTTTTCACATTTTAAGTTGTCTGATATTTTAAAATAAATTGGTTGGAGCAATATATTGCCAAAGTGACCTCTATTGTATAGATTAATTTATTTGAAAATATTAGATTTATATATTTGCAAATTATGTGAATAACAATCGGCCCAAATGAAGGTTACTATTTGGCCAAATGGCAAATATGCCTGCAGTAATAAGTTTGTGACAATTCTATGGTATTCTATGTGGATAATAAATTGGTCCAAAGAAATGTTTATTATTTGACAGGACTAATTGTTAATATTTGATTATTGCGTTGAGATACCAATTACAGTTAATATTTTTTGTCCAAAGATAAAATTATTAATGTTGTGTCCGGTATCTTGTTTACTATTTTTTTTAATTTAATAATGATATTTTATTATAATATGGATTATGAGCATATTAGGGCTTTAAGTTTTATAATCCTACTACCAGATCTATTTTTGAGACGGGAATTGCAATAGTTTTTTAGGATGTTGAGTTTGGGAGAAAAATAAGGTTAGAAACATTGTCTTTGAGGAGGGATCGAGTCGGGAACACTCAATTTTGATTCCTATCATTGCTCCTGAGAGTGTCCAGGTTCTCATACTTGTCACTATTCCAGAAGCAATTCCGGATCCAATACAAGACAATGTTGAAGAACTTCCTTATCAGGATGAAGAAGTTGTTCTTCTTTAGGTTCAAACTCAACAACCTCTAGAACTTGTGCCTTTAAGGAGGTCCACTAGGGAGAGAACAAGTGCTATTCCAGATGATTATATAATATTTCTTTAGGAACATGAGGATACTAAAGGTGTGGTGGATGATGACCCAGTCACCTTTCTTCATGCCATGCAGGATTCCAACTCTCATAAGTGGTTTGAGGCAATGAATAAGGAATACAAGTCCATGCAAGACAATCAAGTTTGGGATCTTATCCCATTACCTAAAGGAAAGAAGCCCATTGGTTGCAAATGGATATTTAAGACCAAAAGGGATTCTAAAGATAATGTAAAAAGGTATAAGGCACGTTTTGTAGCTAAGGGCTTTACTTAGAAGGAAGTGATTAATTATAAAGAGACCTTTTCTCCAGTTTCATCAAAGGACTCTTTTAGGACAATCATGGCCTTAGTTGCACATTTTAACCTTGAGTTACATCAAATGGATGTTAAGACTGCGTTTCTCAATAGAGACATTGAGGAAACCATCTATATGGTACAATTAGAAAACTTTGTGTCATAAGACCCAAAGCAACTGATTTGTAAATTAAAGAAATCCATTTATGGGTTCAAGCAAGCTTCTCATCAGTGGTTCTTCAAGTTCCATCAAGTAGTAGTCTCTTTTGGTTTTGAGACAAATGCTATTGAGGACTATGTGTATCACAAGTTCAGTGGGAGTAGGTTCATCTTTATGGTTTTGTATGTGGATGACATACTTCTTGCTACCAACTATAAGGGAGAGAGTACAGATTGGACATATATCCATAGAGCATATTTGAATAAACTCCATAATTGCATATTCGCTTACTAAAGGAGTGATACCGAAGGTCTTTCATGAGCACATTGCTAAAATGGGTATCACACTATTTAATGATGTTTAGCTTCAGTGGGAGTTTGTTTATGTATTTTTCTAGTACTGGATACTCTATTATGGATATATTCATGTTATAATTCATTTTCTGTAGAAAAATAAAGTATTCAGTTTTCAGCACACTTTGTATGAATATATATATATATATATATATATATATATATATATATATATAAATATATA
>CAOGCB010091100.1:0-10706 GCA_948266635.1 Cnidoscolus chayamansa
CCTAAAAAGATAGAAATTAAAAGTTAAAAATAAATATTCATAATCATTATGAAAATTGAATAGATATGAATATGGTTCTCAAATCCAATTGGATATGAGATTTTGGGGAAGCATGCTTATGATGAGACTGATAGTGGTGGGAAGAAAAAGCTGCGGAAAATTGTGAATCTCTTACAGAAATTCACGTGAAAAACACCGTAGAGAATTTCAATTTTCACGTTTATAAATAATGAATCATTTTGAAGGTGTATGGTGTGACACATTCTTCATCCATGAAGTGGACAAAGTAACCCTACTTGAGCTCGTCGACGATGGCCCCATGGAATTTCACGCACAATCCCACAAATGTGAAATTCTTCAGCCCACTGTTGTCTCCTCTCCACTGACTTTTATATTTTCTTATCTTTATATAAACTAAATAGTTTATGACACTTGTTAAACCGAAATGCCTTCCTATGGGCCTGCTTTGGTCCAAGACAATGGCTCTTCATTCACCTTCACGCATCTTGTGTAGGACCGTCGTTCTCCTCTGATTTCCGAGTCTTCCTTCTATATGGGTTTAATCCAGAAGTTTAAGGTTGTCATTTGGGCTTCCAGCCTTTTTATGTGCACTCTATAAAATCAAAATAATAATAATAATAAATTAGGATTGATTCATTCGGTTTGTTTGTTATTCCACAAATTTATTTAAACAGAATCAATTGGAACAAAGCAAGAGAAGAAAAGAAAAGAAAAGAAATCAAAATGAAAAATAAAACATAAAGCCACTGGTCAGGTCAGCAGCCACTAGCGAACCAGCTTCTAACAATAACCTGATCGATTTCTTTCTCCCTCTTCAACGGGAGAAATCCGTATTTTACATTTTTTCAATTTTATTTCTCTGTGGAAGATGGAGGGCATCATCAGCAAGTTTAGGAGTTTGGACGCCTATCCTAAAATCAACGAGGATTTCTACAGCCGCACTCTCTTCGGTGGCATTATAACTATTGCCTCTTCTATCGTCATGCTTCTCCTCTTCATCTCCGAGCTCCGTACGTTCATAAATCCCCTAGGGTTTTTTTCTCTTTTTCCATTGGCTTATTTTCAGTGATTCGGATCTTTATGGCCGTTTTCTGCAATAACTTTATTGTTGATTCCGAAATTGTTGATAATTTGGAATTAAAAGGGAATCTTTATGTCTTGTATGATAGGGCAATATTCCCACCACCCCCCTCTTATGGGTTGAATGTGCTGCTTTTGTAATATGGTGATCCGAAAATTTGATATTTTTATTAAAATTTCGATAATTGCACGTGGAGCTCTTATTCTTGTGCTAGCTGGGGTTTATGTTGTCCTTAGATTTTCTTGATCTGGCTAGTTAAGTAGAACTTTTTGGAGGTGAGTTGATTAATAGTAGCTGCAAATTGTCTACAGACATATATCATGTAAATATGGATTAGCAGTAAAACATAGTCTGTGGATTTGGACAATGTATTTTTTCTTTGTCCGTATCAAAAAACCTCGATCCCTTAATCTCCCTCTCCTTTTGTTTTTTCTTTGAGTTTATTAATTCTACAGTCTACACTGCTAATCACTTATTGCCATACTTCTATCTGCTTTATTAATTATTATGACAAACCCTGAATTAAGGATTGCAAAAAAATTGGTAGAATTTAGTTTTTCGTGTACTAGAGTTGCTGAGGTAATTGCTCTTTTGCATTCACCATGAGACTTGATGGTTATATGTTTATCAGACACACAGTTTTTGTTTCGTTTCTCAAGAAATTGCCTAAGTGTCTGACTATCTTCTGGATTTCTTTTTGCAGGATTGTATCTCCATGCCGCAACTGAAACAAAGCTTGTAGTAGATACTTCAAGAGGAGAAACTTTACATATCAATGTAATACTTCAATTTAACAACTAACAGGCATCAATTGGCTTCTACATGATGGGAAATCGATTTACTATTATAATGTTCTTTTTTTTTTTCATTTGGATTCCTTGTACAGTTTGCTAAATCTATCACAGTTAAAGAACTTAGTGAATTTTTTTGCTACTCAAGAGCATAAATTCTTTAAGCCTTTTTTTTTTTAAATTCTATTGGATTTTATCTTTCCTAAAAGGTTTTCTGCATTATATGCTATATATTACTTTCATTATATCTCTATTTAACAGATCTGCACCCCTGTTTGATGCCTGAAAGTGCAGTTTGACATCACTTTTCCAGCCCTTCCATGTTCTGTTCTCAGCCTTGATGCCATGGATATCAGTGGAGAGCAGCATCTTGATGTAGTATGTATCATAGGGACTGAAATTCTCTGCGTCATTTTTTTTTGTTTTTAACTAGGCATCTCTACTCCTAATTCATAAATATGCAAAGCATGATTCTCATGAAGTTTGACCGATTTCTTACAAAGTTTAGAAAAAGCTAATTCTAAAGGTGTCTTTTATATCTTGCAGAAGCATGATATTTTCAAGAAAAGACTCGATCCTCATGGCAATGTAATAGAAGCACGGCAAGATGGAATTGGTTCTCCTAAGGTTAGTAAGATAATATTGCTGAAAATCTCTGGTGATAACAACACTGTTATTTATCATGCATTGACTCAAGTTCCTTACAGTTTACCTGTAAATGCTTTATGTTGTTACCACTTTTGATAGAAACTAGCAAAGATGTAGTTTCCATGTGATTCTGATTGGAACTCCATTATCTCATCAAGTTGTTATCAGAATGGTTTGAGATTATGTATGCAACTATCAAACTTGTCTTTGTCAGCACTAGGTTTTATCTGTAGTTGTCTTATGATTGAAGTGAGAGTTAGAATCTCACTCAAGGATGAACTCTTCTCTACAGCCTAGAGTTATTTAATTTGTCTTAACTAATTTGAGAAGCAAAGAGAGTATAAACTATAAGGAATGAAAATAAATAATTCTCACAAAGAAATAATTGTCTTGGTGGTATTGAGAATTCATTTTACAAAATTGAAGATAGATATGGCTGAATAACCAGTTGGTACTGTAAATTAGTTGTCCAATTTTTGTTGATATGAGTCTTTGTTGTTGGCTCTAGAATGAAAGCTGTAGCTGATAGATTTCATTGATAAGTCTTCAAACTATCTGGTTTAGTCAATTGTGCTGCTTCATATATCATCTTTGCATTTTATCTGATCTTAGGAGCTTCAGATAGTAAATTAGGGATTTTTAATGTGTAGCAGGTCAGTTTCTTTTGGAAGGACTAAGGAGCATTGTTATTATTGATATTGAGGCAACGTTTATAAATTCTCTACATTTGCTCGTCCCAAAAGTTCTAATCGAATATATAGGTGATATGAAACTATATTTTTGCCTCTTTCCTCACGTCATTTTTTACTATTTCTACTTGATGCAGATTGAAAAGCCTTTGCAGAGACATGGTGGTAGGCTTGAGCATAATGAGACATATTGTGGCTCTTGTTATGGTGCTGAACTGGTAAGGTTATCATTGCCTTTGAGACAAATAACAGTGTGTGCAACATAAAATTTTCAATTAATCAGCTCAGGATTCTAATATTTTCATTCTGTTCTACCTTTCAAAGAAAAAAAGAAAGGCATCAATCTTTGGGGCTTGTGTTGCAGCATACTCCTCATCTTGTCTGCATTCTGCAGTGCTTTATGATATTTTCTTGTATATTGCAGTCAGATGATGATTGTTGTAATTCTTGTGAGGTAGTTCGTGAAGCATATCAAAGAAAAGGTTGGGCACTGTCAAATCCAGATATGATCGACCAGGTCTGTTGGCTTGTTATCAATTTTTTTTTAATGTTTTCTGGAGCTTAGAAACTTTTAGATCGGCTATGGTTGTGCTACTCCTTGATTACACTTGGAAGAACATTATTGGATGAAAGCTATAAGTGTTACATATTGATGTTCAGTGCAAAAGGGAAGGCTTTCTACAAAAGATTAAGGATGAGTTAGGTGAAGGATGCAATATTTATGGATTTTTGGAAGTTAATAAGGTGGCTGGTAATTTTCACTTTGCACCGGGCAAGAGTTTTCAACAATCAAACGTTCATGTGCATGATCTGCTGTCATTTCAAAAGGACAGTTTCAATGTAAGTGACGATATATACTTTTGGCCTACTAGGAGATTAGACATTTACTATTGGAAATTGTGCAAGAAAAGAGGAATTGTTAACTTTTCATTATCTAGTTATCATGTTTTGTTGGACAAATCATATGATGACTTAATTGATTGTAATGCAGATAAGTCACAAAATTAATAGGCTAGCTTTTGGAGAATATTTTCCTGGTGTTGTAAATCCTCTTGATGGGTAATTCTCTATCCTTGCAACCTGTTTTCTTTCTCTATCTATTTTGCTTCAATGTGTACTGTTTTATTCTTAACCTAATATAATGCTATATACTACCATCTTCTAATTCTTTTCAACTTTCAGTGTGCACTGGACACAAGAAACTCCAAGTGGAATGTACCAGTATTTTATCAAGGTCATTTTCCTGGATGAGTGCATTTGTTGCTTTCTAATCACTTTTCTCTTCAATGTGGAGCATAGACATGTAATTAAGGAAAACTGCTCTGTGCCCTTAGATTTTCACTGAAATAGTCTTTATTTTGCAGGTTGTACCTACTGTATACACAGATGTTGGTGGGCACACAATTCAGTCAAACCAGGTCTTGAGCATTTCAAATAAGTTTTTTCAATTTAAAATTCTCCTATCTATTAAATGTGATTTGACATGACAAGTCGAATGTTTCTTTTCCAGTTTTCTGTAACCGAACATTTTAGAGGTGCACAAGTGGGTTTCCTTCAATCTCTCCCTGGAGTTTTCTTCTTTTATGACCTTTCTCCAATTAAGGTGGGTTTTCATACTCATGCCAAGCAACTAAACAAGTTTAAAATTTACAGCATCGAGAATGCATGGTTACTATTGGAACTTTTTGCTTGATAATAGGATTCTATTTTGGGTCTTGACTTCTCCATCTGGTTTGCCTTTTGCAGGTGACGTTCACAGAGGAGCATGTTTCATTTTTGCACTTCCTAACAAATGTCTGTGCTATTGTTGGAGGTAACAAATCATCACCTGAACACTTACATCATCATTTTATTAGCATAGCCTTTTTTCTGTACTACAGTTCGAGTTATCATCATTGATTCTTAGGACTATGTCTTCCCCATTGTATATTCCATATGTTCTAATAGGCTAAAATTTCAACAATCATATATGAACTTATTTACTTTAACAATAAAGTACATAAATTTTAATTTGTAATTCTAGAATACATTAACTTAAAACTTTATAACAAAAAAATACACATGACCTATAATAATCCTTCTTTTTTTTTCAATAATTTGATGATATAGAATATAATTTATTTTTCTTTCATGTCATTTAAATTTTATATCTATTTTAACATATTTTTTTCTTTTTAAATTATTGAAAAACCATTTTTTTATCATATGTATTTTTGGTTACAAAGTGTTAACTTTATGTACTTTATTGTTACAAATTAAAGTTCATAGATTTCATTATTAAAATAGACAAGTTTATATATCTTCAATGAGATTTACTCTGTTCTAATATATGTTAATTATTTCTAATTTTTCCTGTGCATAGGTGTTTTTACTGTCTCTGGAATACTTGATTCTTTTATATATCATGGTCAAAAGGCAATCAAAAAGAAGATGGAAATCGGTAAATTTAGTTGATATCAAATCTAGTTGGCGTGGGTTCCTGCTGTATTCTGTTGATTGTCAGTATGACTGCTCAAATGGAATTCAGTTGAACGGCGGCATTTTGAATTGGCGGGCTACTTCTGATCACAACTAATTCTGTCAAGATTCAATGAATTAGAATTATTTCATAGTTCATTTTATATTTGCAATGAAATGTCACGGGTTCTCTTTTTTTTTTTTAGTGTAATTGCACAGTCGCTACGAATCTGTCTGAGAGGGAGAGCTTTTTATTGTTTTCCTTAGCTAAGGACTCAAAAGAATTCTTAGTAAAAATGAAGAGATAATCAAGAATTTTTTTGCCTGATGATTTGGATTTCATTTGTTGTTTTTGGGGACAAATAGGAATGCTCGTGTCGCCCTTCTATCCGTGTCGGATTTGTGTAAGAATTCAGTTAGTAATGTCCAAAAGGGGGCAGAAGTAGAGGTAAACAGGATTCCTGTGCTTGGTTGGGGGGTGGTGGGTGGTGGGTGGTGGGGTGGGGGTATTAGGTATAATTACTTAGGCATTTAGTCTAGTCTGAAAATGCATGGCAATGCTTGGCTCATGAATTCCTTTAGGGGAAACCCAGGCGATGAAAAAATTCAACCTGAATTGGGACATCTGGACTGCGTATTAATGCATCCATATGGACTCTGATAGAGATAATGGCATTACTTAGAGATTGACCAAGGATTCCTTGCGTTATTCTGTTGGTACGGTTGCTTGACCCAGGCGATGAAAAAATTCAACCTGAATTGGGACATCTTGATTCGAGGAACATGAACATCTGGACTGCGTATTAATGCATCCATATGGACTCTGATAGAGATAATGGCATTACTTAGAGATTGACCAAGGATTCCTTGCGTTATTCTGTTGGTACTGTTGCTTGCAATGCTGCGGCTATGGGGCATAGAGTACATTGGTGAGATGTGGAAACCCGACTGAATTGGAAATGTCAGTTCAGTTTCGGTCAATTTTAGGAGAATCAAAATGGCGCAGGGTTATGGTTTTGTTTTGAAGTTAGTAGGAACTAGGAAATACGGTTTGGTTTTTGTCATGTTCATTTGAAGCCACAACTGAGCTGTGCTTAAAATTAATGGATAATATGTAGCATCAGCTGGAGAAGCAAGTAGAAGCTCTCAATTTGGTTCTCAAAGTTATGAGCTTGGAATTGCCTCCACCTATTTTTGAGATCTTTAAATTCTATTACAGCGAAAGCTGCAACCGTTGATTACAATTTATCTCCTTTAGAACATAGCTCGCAATAGTCACATATTCTCCTCTTCAATGTCTGTTTCTCAATTGCTGGGTTGTAAACCCTCCAGCATCAGTAGTACTAATTTATTGGTTTAAAAACAATTCATTGAATTAAACTTTGCTAAACCTTTTTATTATCACACATACTTCTATTTTATTTTATCAAGTTGTTGTAGATGAATTTTGAATAAACCCAAAATTAGAAGAAGAACAAAAATCAAAAGATTGATTGGGTAAAGTAGGTAGGAAAAGGATTGATGCATGATCGGACCTTTTGAGGTCTCCATGATGTGAACATGGCTTTTCTTTCGTTTGTAGTATTATGTGAAGAAAGAATAAGAATAAAGAGGGAAGATGATGACCTCTGAAAATCGTCGCTCGTGGACAGAACAGATCGGAGATGATAGCATCTACTTTATCAAATATTCTTAATTTTACTTCAAAAAATTGAGGGGGAAAAAAAAAGAACATAACGCATATTCCCACTGCTCTCCAGCCTTTTGGTATTATTATTCAAGGGTGTAAATCCCAAGTATGAGATTTTTTGGAAGCATTTCAATGTTTATAATATAAATGGTAGGACACCAGCATCCCATTCCCATGTGGCTGCTAAAGCCTGATGTGATCCATTGCACTGACTCCCAACTTTTTAAAAGATAAAAAAAAATCTAGCAGCTTAAACGAGGCATGTTGTCGGCAAAGGTTCAAACGGTCGAAAACAAGAGATTCCATTCCCATACTGTGTATGTATTAAACGGTTCGTCGTTACTCGGCTCTCATTTTAATAAAATTATAGTTCGTTTTTTTTTTAATTTGAGTGTTTAATTTTTTACATTCTATTTAATAATTTAAATTTAAATTTATTAATATTTTAATTATTAAATTTAGAAGTTGTTGATTGTTAAATTTATTAGTTGATTTATATTATTCAATGTATTTATTTTTATTAAAAATTATTATAATTATAAATAATATGTATTTTTTTAGATTTATCTAAAATTTAACTTAGCAAAAAATTCAATTTGTTTTGATAAAATAATTTTAAACTTAAAACATGTCTAATTAAATTTAAAAATAATTAATGAATTATTATATAAAATTTGACTCGCACTCCATTGATTTACGAACGTCACGGAAATCTTTCCCACTTTGTTATGGCGAAAACACAGCCCAATTTCATATGATTTTGTGGAGATCCGAACCTATGTTTGGTTTGGTTCGACCACTTTTCATTCAAAATTCTGATTAACTAACGTAGACAATTTCATACTGTTCCTTTTTTTCTTTCTTTTTTTTTTTTTCACGTTTCCGTAGCCTCCAGCGTTGCCAAGAGGCATGAAGTATTAAAATCACGATACCCGCGCTAGGCCGTCACCGCCTGGTGAATGGACGAGACTAAGAAAATATCATTCTTTCAGTTTCAGAATGACAAATAAAAAATTCAATCCTCCACAGAGTCGGAGTGTTAGATTCTATTTTCAGATCTTGATAAATTAATTAAAGCAATAACCCAAAGGCAAATTCTTGCTTCAGATATACAGAGCTAACTGGAATTATATACTGACAAAAGTATAATAAACATGCTACTAGTACTAACAATAGAATACAATTACAAGACACCAACAAGGACAAATTCTCCATGGCTGAGCAAGAGTTAAAAAGGACGGCTAACCACGGTTCACATGAATATCATCATTATTTTACCCTATTAATAAACTACTTTTGACACTGGCTCTGCAACTGTCAAAAACTCCATTGCAGCCACCAAACGCCTGACCTAAAAACCTTCATACAAAACTAAAATGATACACGACACTAAGACAAAATAGAAGCCCAATCAATTTCATAAGATGGGTACTTCTGCAAATTGAAATTCCCAGAATCAACTTCCAAAGGCGCCTCTTCGAAATCCGCAAACGTTAGATCTGACAACGGCGAAGATCCGCCTGAGACTTCGCTCTCCGTTGACAAGGGAGATTGTGTCTCAACCTTGCAACAGTTGACCAGAGTAACTTCCTGCTCTGACTCCTCTTCCTTAGCCTCTGCTACCACCGGAGCGGGAGCGGTCGCGGTTCCCATCTGGGCTTTCTTCTTGATCGACGATCGCTTCTCAGCTTTTCCTCCTTGTTTCTGCGATACCGCTAAGCTTTCACAGATAGCTAGCAGCTTCGCGTCAACTGAGGAATGGAGAGGCTTGTACTCGCCGAACTTGCCTTCGATGTGGGACCCTTGGTGTCGGAGGTTGGGAAAGTTGAGCCTTGCGAAGTCACCTCGGAGCTTGTAAGCGGCCTTGTCATAAGCTAAAGCCGCCTCCTCGGCTGTGTCAAAAGTACCAAGCCAGAGTCGTGTACGGTTCTTGGGGAGTCTGATCTCGGCCACCCATTTGCCCCAGTGTCGCTGCCTTACTCCTCGGTAGAGTTTGGTGGGTTTCGATGGTGTGCCCACGTGCTTCATGGGGATGGATTTGGGACCTAAAAAGTTGAGGGTATGTTGGTTCTGATAATGGTTATTCTGAAAGTGGAAACCATGTTGGTTGGGCAGATGAACTTGGGTCTGGATCTGATGGATCTGGGTGGGGGTAAGGTGATTGAGACCTATTAAACAGGGTTGCTGAAGACCAGCTGGGTCATGGATCGAGAACCCTGTTGAAAATTGAAGGGTAGTCGATGTGGAGCAACCATCTGGGTACAAAAAGGCCTGATCTTGAGAACAAGAAAAGGGAAGGTGATTGTAAGAAGTAGAGGGAAAAGGAGGCAAAGAAGAGGAAAGACACGGGTTAGAAGAAGGATATGGTGTAGTTGAAGAGGAAGCACTTTTCATAAAAGGCTCAAGTGCTTCCATTAGCTCACCCCCAACGCCAGTGGGAGATGATTGAGGATGTATGTTACTGTAGAAATCCATTATAGCTGCCATAGCTAGAATTCTCAACTACAATCAAGACTTGGGAATAAAAATCAGAACAGTTTTTTCTTTAGAAAGAAAGATCAAAGAGGTTTTAGAATTAGACAACCCCTTTTGGATTCAAAATCCTACACAACCAACCCTGAGGGACCAAAAAATAACCCTCTAAGCTGATTCAGCTACCAAAAAAAAGAAAGATGAAAAAACTTGAGAAAACTAATTTAAAGAACCTGGATCTCGATTCTGAAAACACCTGGCTTTCGAAAAATCCTTCTTAAGCTTGCTTTCTGCTCTTTTTTTTTTTTTAAAAAAAAATTTCACAAAAACAAACCCCGAAAATCAGAACCTGAAAGACAGATGATTAACAGAAAGGGATTCAGAGAAGCGGGGAAAATTAGAGGGGGGAATCTAGAAAAAGAAGAACACCAACACTAGAAACTAAAAATCTCTCCAAGCACTCTTTTTTTTTTTTTTCTTTTTTTTCTCTCGTTTTTTTCCTTCTTTTAGTGAAAGCTCTCTGCTGAAGGCCGCAAGCTCTCTTGCCGTTATATAAGAGAATAGGCTTTTAAATTTTCTTGATTAACCAAATCCCTTAATTACAATTTTCTCTCTCTAACCGAAATTTGATTAGTATTATTATTTGTTAATTCTCTCCGTCTCTAGTGGTGACGTGTAAAATGTGCAATAAAAGCAAATGAACCGTTCGATAGCTGACACGTGAAGCAAAGACATATCAAAGGAAGACACGTGTCGAGCACTAACCGGCAAGCAGTGGGAAGTTGACTTGGTGTTTTGCATTCACACTCTGTTGATGGGGCTGATAAATAAATTCGATTTTTGAAAGGCACAAATTA
>CAOGCB010091153.1:0-14351 GCA_948266635.1 Cnidoscolus chayamansa
AGACTATATCTTGCAACTATTCATCATCCTAAACCATTTATGATGTGAAAGATAAGATAGGATTGGAACAAACAATGAATTAATGTGTGGTAAGAATTGGCTCTTTTGGCATTTTTATAGCAATTAAAGAGATGAAATACTTCATAGCCAACATAGATAATGTCCTCAACGGTTCCTACTAAATCACACGAATTCCAAAAATAAAAAAAAAAAAACTAGCTTTAGAATCGAAAGGGAGAGTTTTCTTTTTCTTTTTCTTTTTATCCTAGAAAGAAAGGAAGGCAAGAATAGAAAGGGGACAATAACAACACCATCACACCAAGTAGACGATTCTCATATGAAATTTCTCTATCCAAATCGAAATTCATCTTGGATTTTCCTACCCTTTTGCTTCTTTTATGTCTATTTCATTCTATTGTATATTTTCTTTTGTAAATATCATATTTAGTGAATCGTTTTCTTTAGATTTTAGAATAGAATGAGTGTTTTTTTTTTAATTTAATTCTATTTCTTGAGACTTTATTGACTTGCTTTGGGTTTGTGCTCTTCAAAGTTAGTTTTAAGTCATTGATTCATGGAACAAAAGAAGAAGATGAATGATGGAAAACTAAGATTTAGAACTTATAATTTTTTACATAGAGATAGACTAAGATTATGCAAAGGAATTTCACCAAATGGTTAAGAAACTTAATATGATTTAATTAAATCATGAGCCATGAAATATGAATTGATTTATTTAGATTACATCTTGATGTCTTGAAAGAGAGTTTAGTAATTTTAGAATCAATTTCTTTCAAATGCACTAATTCCCTCGTATACTAACATCGATACCTATCGAAGATCATTAATGATAATTTTGCCAATTTTTGAACTTTTATGCCATTAGGTCATATTGTATGCAAGCAAATAGCAAAATGTATATTTATACCCTATAAGACTATTACATGCATTTGTGTATGCAATATGCATCATTCGGTATAATTTTAGACCATTTCACATTTAAATTAAAATTTCACACTGATTACACTATTCATACATGAATTCGCTAGCATAATTTGTGTATGCAATATGCACCGTGCACTATTCGGTATAATTTTAGGTCATTTCACATTTAAATTAAAATCTTACACTGATTACACTATTCGTACCTGAAATCGCTAGCACAATTTTTCAACGATTTACTATATATTTTGGTCGTAGACATTCTATACCTATTATAGGTCATGCATATAAGCTTTATATGCATATATCATCCAAATTACCAAACATATGTATGTATATTCAAATGAGGCAGCAACATCTCACAAGGTTAAAACATAGCAAGTTATACAAACTCGCATCAATTTGCACAAACTCAACATTTTAACTATTCAGGTCAAAAATACATACCAATTAAGCATACCAGACATTCATATATAAATTTGATATTTTTTCAAGTTAGGACAACAACACATAATATACATAAAATCATTTACGCAACATCAAAATTTTGCACACAGCTAGGTACATCACCTTTATACATACATGTTGCATTTATACCTACTTAGATTTAATTTCAACTTTAACCAACTATAATTACTCTAAATAAACACTCTCTTTTTAGATATTTATACACTTTAAATATCACATTTGTATAGCAAACTATGGTCAAAACAATTTACCAAATTAAAACAATAAAGTATTTGCGCGCGCACGCACACACACACACACACAACACACACACACACGCACACTTAGACAACTCCTAAACTTTGCACCTTGACTTAAAATTTCACCATTTTAGCAACTCCTTTCATTTATACAAAAACTTTTGGACATATTTAGGTGTATTTTTGCATAAAAAACTTAAAAATCATCCTTTAACTTGATTTAAATTCGGCCAGAGAATAAAATTTACCAAAATATCATTTTTTTTGTATAACTTCAGCATATACACACATCTAATTAATATTAATCATCATTTCTATCATCAAACGTGAAGTTTCAGCAACTTAGACATAAATCTTAAGGTGTTGTTCAACCTTCCATATCACTTAGATAAGAGCCATCATTTTTTGGCATTGCAAGCTTTGGTTGAAAACTATCTAGGGTGAAAGGCAAGGTTTAATTTTAGCCAAAATGAAAAATAAAGAAGTTGTTGCCTATTTCTGTTGTTTTACCGTTTTTTTACACTCTCTTTTAACATATATTTAGGCATATGTAAGGCATGTATGAATTGGGCAACACCTTAAACGGCTATGATTATTTTTTTCTTTTAAACTTTTGGTAGTTCAACATTGACATGCTTAACTCTTTTTATTTCTATATTGCACAATCTTTTAAACTTTTACACATTGGCCTACTAGAATTTATTTATGTATTATTCAAGCTCTTTTCATGTGTGTCTGCTGTCATTTTTAAGAAATTACATTTTTATAAAAGCACTCATGAACTTTGACTTTTTTTTACCCCTTTTTAGTTTACCCGACAAACTTGCTTTGTAGTTTCAACCACTTTGTGTAGGTTATTTTAAAAATTAAATCCCTCTCATTACACATGTTTTAAAATGCTCTTTATATTTATAAATTGAAAGTTTTAGTGTTAAGCTAGCACGTCAATTCTAGTTAGCATCACTCTAGTGCTACTTACTTGTGTTTAACTCTAATCCTAAACGTGATTGTAATAACATTTTAAACTTTTAACCAGAGTGTCTGTATAGAGTGTCAATTTTCTTCTACTCTAAAAAAATTCACCTTAGAAATTATCTATATGAACAATTATGGGTACTGTCATCTCATAACCTTTATACTTTCCCAAAATTACATTTTCTTTTTGATGATTTCTCCATATGACCTTTACCAATGAGACTTTTTTATTTCTCAATTGTTTAATCTACGTGCCTAGAATATGAACTAGTTATTCCTCATAAGTCAAATTTAATTATACATGTATCTACTCAACTATATCACACGTGAGGAATTTGATTTGTATCTTTTTAGCATAAATACACAAAACACATTATAAATACGATCAATTGTGGGAGGGGGGGGTGTAAAGGTAGTCTATAAGACAATAGACTCACACCCATCTATTAGTCAAATTAGAGGAAGATCTAGGTTAATATGAGTATGAAACTGCAAATTCTGAATTGCTTTTATCACATTTGATTTTAATCTCAATTAATTTCTTGCCTTAGTTTAGTTGCTTATGTAGATTTAATTTCGCTTAATTTAATTGTCATCCTAATTTTCAAATTTACACTCCTTCATTGCTTTCTCTAATTTTATTTACGCAATCATCATATTTTGTTCGTCCAAATAATTATTTTAACTTCAAGTTTAGTACTAAAACATATTTTCTCGTAGGAACATATTTATTACTTGAAAAACCTGTATACTTGCAGTTAGCCAACATTAAAACCCACTCGAAATGGAAATGATGTCTTATCGTAATAGAGCACGAATGACCATTGTGTGATTAAAGAAAAGAGGTATTAGAGAAACTTACAAATATTCTATTCATTAATACTCAAGAACTCATGTGTTTTATAAGATTGTGAACTAGTTCATGAATATATCCATTTCACTAAAATTATTTTATTTTAACTTATAAATAATTAGAGTTGTAAATGAGAATAATTATTCGAAATCTATTTGATACTTAACTTGATAAAAATTTTCATTTGGACTCGTTTATTAAACGAACCAAATTGATTTGATAATGTTAATTTAATAATAAATACTAAATAAAATAATAGATAATAGATTATAAATTTATTAGATAAAAATGTAAATTATATTAATAAATAATCATTGACAAATTTGATCATAAAAAATGAGAGACAAGGACAAAAATAAAACAGAGAAGTAGAAAAATAATGGAAAAAGGGACTAAAATTATTATTATTATTATCATTATCATTTTAGTCATATGAAATCCACTTTTACTAAAATAAAATTGCAATTTATTAAAATAAATAAATAAAAATTAAATTATTAAAATAAATAAATAAATAAAATATTAATTATTTATTTAAATTATCAATCATTTATTTATAAAATACTATTATTCTTATTTTATAATAATATATAGTATTCTGCATTTATGTATATATATAATTTTAAAATTTTAAAAGTTCAAAAAGAACTTACTCTTTTTAAAATAGAAAGTCATTTTTCTTAAAAATTATTAACCCCGTGAACTAAAATAGTATTTTGATGATTACAAAACTTAAGGAATTTGTGCATCTTTCACAAACAAGTATGAAGACAAGAGAAATAGAAAGTATGGATGCTCAAGACAATATATCAATGTCCTTGAAGAAATTGAGTGAAGTTTAGAATCAATATACAAAGATAAGAAAAGTTGTGAGTTGCCATAAACAAAATTCAAGTTTTTACAAAACTAGAACGACTGAGTTGAAAGAAGACCCTAAACCTTCAAAACTAGAAGTTCTACTTTTACGATCCCAGGTTCTAAAATCAACTCAGGAGGACTTTTTCACTAGATTACAAAAATAACGGCTAGCTCTATTTCAAAATCTACTTTTCACCTACCAAATTTGTTTCAAACGACTAGTTTTTATCAACACTCTATATAAAAAAAATCCCTCTCATTTATTTTTAAGAAGAGCATTTTATACTCTTTGAGGTAAAAAAAATATAACATTAAAAGGAATGATGAAAGTCTTGTTAGTGAATTCTTTAGCACCTAATAATCTTTGAGGTGAAGCTTTATTTTCTTCTTGTCATTTACAAAATAGGATACTCTATAACAAAACATCCTGTGAACTTTGAAAATATTATATGTCTAACCTAAAATATTTAAAAGTGTGAGATTGACTTGCTAAAATAATATTTTCTGATCCTAAGAAAAGGAAATTATATTCTAAAATCTCTGATTGCATATTTTATAAATTATGTTGAATACAACTGATAGATTTTTTGTTTTGAAAAGTGATGCCTTGATTGTATACTATAATTGACACAAAAAAAATGCTGAATTTTTTGAACATATTATTCCTTTAAAATCTGAGAAGATTTCTCATGCATCAAGTCAAAATAATTTTGAAAATAATAGTGAAGATTTAATAAAAATTCAAAGCTAAAGAAAGGAGATTTTGGAATTGACTTGTACACATATCTAGTTGAAAATAATTTTGTAACTTTTTCATAAGCAATTTCTTCTCGTGAAGCTCATTTTTTAAAAGAGGCAATAAAAATTGAACAAGATTCCACTACACAAAATGATACTTGGATTTTAGTAGATTTAACTCCAAGAGCTAAATTTATTGATTGCAACTGGATTTCTAAAAGGAAATATTGTTCTGATGGATCATATGATAAAGACAAAATAAGATTAGTGGTAAAAAGTTTTACATAGAAACAAAATATTGATTATTTTGACACTTTTACTCATGTGGCCATAATATCTTCTATCAGAGTTTTAATTGTTTTAATATTAATATATAAACTTCTCATTCACTAAATAAATGTGAAAATAGCTTTTTTTAAATGGTGATTTAAAAAAAATGGTACAACCTGAGGATTGTATTGTTTCTAGTCAAGAAAAGAAAGTTTGTATGCTTCTTAAATCTTTATATGGTTTAAAATAAGCACCTAAAAAATAGTATGATAAATCTGATCAAGTATTGATTAATGATGTTTTTATCCTATTGAAGTTGATAAATGTGTGTATAAAAACTTATACATGGTGAATGTATAATTATTTATTTATATGTATATGATATGCTTATCTTTGATATAATTTATAATATTGTATGTGAAACAAAATATTTTCTTGCTTCTTCTAAGTTTGAAATGATAGGTATAAGTGAAGCAAGTGTGATTTTGGGAGTTAAAATCGTACGAAAGAATGATATTATATTACTATGTCAAGAGCATTATATTGAGAAACTTCTAAAGAAGTTGGGACATTTCGCATCACACTTATAAACTCTCAATTAAAGAAAAATAGAGGTTATCATGTTGCTCAATCTGAATATGCATAGGTTACTGAGAGTTTGTTGCATTTAATGATTTTTTTTCTAGTTCTGATATAACTTATGCTATGTGTAGATTGAGCAGATATTTATATAATCTCAACTGTGATTATTGAGTTGTGATAGTTAGACTAATGAAATATTTGAGAGGTATCATGATTTATTATATCATATAGTGGATTTCATGTCGTATTATAATTATACAATAATGTTGACTAGATGTTAGATTTGTATGAGATAAAAATCCACTAATGTATATGTATTCATTCTAGATGGTGGTGCAATTATCTAGAAATCAATTAAACAAAATATTCTTGTCAAATCCTCCATGCACTCATAGTTTATAGCTTTGGAGTTAGCTAAAAATGAGTATGAGTGGTCAAAAAATTTCTTAGTAAATATTTCATAGGAAATGAAACTAACACTTTTTTGTATCAATATAATGTAATTGCCAGACGACAATAGCTATTGCAAAAAATAAAACTTTCAATGGTAAAAATAGAATATATGTCTAAGACATTATGTGATTAAGTGTCTACTGAAAGATGAAATTATATATATTAATTGTGTAAAGTTTCAAAAGTGAATTTGGTCGATCTTACTAAATATTGAGAGAAATAGAACTTGAGCTAATCTTAGAAATTAACGGTGATGGAAACCAACCTATGTTATTGGAGATCCTATAAATAAGGTTCATATAGATAATAACAAGTCACTTATTAGTTCGATAAGTACTACTTATCTTTATCTCTCCCTATGGTGTGAGAAGTGCTAAATTACATTAAAGGATAGGATGAACTGAAAGTTTTTAATGATTCTATATCCTTTATGGATGGTATATAAATTATAGTATACATATGATGAGATCACCTTTATGAGTGTGAAGTGAGGCCGCTTCTATGAGATTATGATACAATCTTTAGAGCTCTCGTAAATTACTAGGCAATTACATGCCCTATTACTGCAAAACAACAATATCAGTAAGTATTGAGAGTGTTACGTGATTCATAAGATTTTTAATGTAAAAGATTTCTTTTAGTTTATAGAAGGTGAAAGCTTTACCGAAGTTTTTGTATGTTAATTCTTATCAAGTCTAAGTTTAGTTTATAGTCTAAAGGACATCAGATTCAAAAATATATACACTAAAAATAACTCAATAAAATATTTTAAAGCTTTTGAAATATTTAGGTAATTGTCGTAAACTTACTTATATTTCAAAAGCCAATCCTATATCGGTTTGTTACAAAATTTCCTCTATAGTTTATAAGTAAATGCACACTTTGTGTTTTATAAAGAGTAAGAAAAAGATTGGCTCGCGCACACGGCGATAGATATAAAAGTCTAAACTATACATAAATCCTTAGATTTTCTCTCAAGAGATAAATGCGATACTAATATATTTTTATATTTCTTTTCTCGACAACTATTTTTGCAACATATTTATTTTTAGCAAGTCTTGATTATATATTGATTTTCTTAACAACCTTCGATAATTAATTTTTCCACTATAAATACTTGCAATCATTTTCTCTTTGCTCTGTCAACTAATTTTTCTATTGTAAATACCTACATCTCATTTCATAATACATAAATATGAGCTTGTTGTATTTTAGAGAAATAAAAATAAATCTTTTAAGGCAGTGACCTACATGCTTCAAACTTGTTATAATTTTCCGAGCTACTTTTATAGCAAAAGTATTAGACTAAAATATTTTATATCTTACTTTATAATGAAATAACGACTTTGAAAATATGTAGTATATTAAAATCTAGATGACATTTGAAGATTTATTAAATTTATTAATATTTAAAAATCGAGTTATAATATGTATTTAAAATAAAAATTTATAAAATAAAAACATAAATTTATTTAACTAATAAAATGTAAAGATATAGAGAAGCAAATGAAGTAGATTTAATTTATTTATAATTAAATAATTTTAAATATATATATATATATATATATATATATATTTTACATCGGTTTGGAATTTAAAATCTTTCGAGAACTACTCAAATAGAAATGAGTTAAGAGCCATTGATTTCAAAAACTAATTTGATCGATCATATATATAGGTGATAAAATCTCATACGTCAGTTTTTTTTTTATCACATACACAATGAAAATGAAGACGTTAGCTATTGTGTATACAAGTGAGTGTGCTTAACTCATTGCTAAACAAGTGACATAATTGATATAAAGTTCAAGATACGAGTCTTGACAATTGTAGTTTGAAAGTTTCAGATGGGCTTTTTATAAACAACGAATTAAAAGCCTCTCACATAATTACTATTAAATCATAGTGATTTATCGTAATTTTATTTTATTGAAAATTTTTAGTACAAGTGGACTTTGCACGTAGCATCTACACGTGAAATTCACGAAGCAAATTAAGCAGTAAGGTCTACTAAGGCGTGTTTGGTCCACTCTAAAAAACTCAGTAAGCACTTTTTGAGAGTCTCTTTCTGAAGAGTGGGTCCTACCAGATGACGTTGTCACTTCCACAAAGGTTAAAGCAAACAAAAGTGTTTTGTCTGATTCAATATGACGTGGAAGGAGACTCCGCCTCCAAGGAAACCCAAATTCCCTCCCTTCCCTTGACCACTTTGACCTCTAGGAATTGAGAAATTTTATAAAATAAAATAAATAAATAATTATTTTATTATGTAGAAAAATATTGAAAATAAAATTTATTTTAAGTTTATTTTAAATCATAATTATAAAAATAGTTTTATAATATTTTTTAATATACTTGATTTTTAATATCTAATGAAATTTCAAAGTCAAATATCTCATATAATTTTATTATTAAATAAAGTATTTTATAAAATACCCATTTAATCATTTTTTTAAATAGTTTTCTTTGTAAATATATAAATGCAAAGATGTTGGTTTTTATTTTCTAAATACATCTTTTAATTTCTAACATTTACAAAAAAATAATTAATACCCAATTAAAAATAAATAATATTTAACAATTACTATTTATATAAATAAAATCATTTAACCTTCCGCTTTAATAAAGTTGATATTTTTATAAATAATGTATTTTTTTATATATATAAATCCAGCATTCCTATCTTAGTCAGGGAATGCAATGGGCAACGGTCATAAATAATTTTGGCGGTAAAGAAATAGCCTTTTTTTTAATGATTATTTTAAATTTGCTAGGTGTGAAATGGGTTCATGGAGTGGGGCCAGTGATTGTGGAATTTTGTGCATGCTTGGGACAAGCAATCTTGCACTTTCGGTGTTTTTGCAAATTTGGTTCTTTTGGCTTCCCCCAAAATCCTTGGTATATATATCTCACTCTCTGCTCCTCTAGTTTTTACTCTTCTCACTTTCTTTTCTATTCCATCTTCCCATCACCTTTCTCTCTAAGCCCACAAAAGGGTCCCATCCATTCAAGATTTTCAGTTTTTGACACATTTTGAATGCTTTCACCTTCTGGGTTTTGCAATAGGTTCCAGTTTTGGAAGTTTTAACTAGATTTTCTTGTTTAATTAGCTAATTTATAGTGAAATTTAGGTAATTTGGTTTCTGGGTATTGCCACAATTCTACCTTTTTTTGCTTTTTCTTTTTCCAATTTTAATCTTTATTTTGTGAATAAATTTTGGAGGGGGGATTGGTTGGGGGGGGCAACAATTGTGAGCATAAGAAGTTCAAGTTTCAAGGAAAATGGTTATGCTGTACAATGGGTGCATTCTGTGGAAGTTGTACCTGATTCTTGGCAAAAAATCTAGCGTAGATAAAAGCTTTTATTTTTGGATTTTTCAGATCTTTAATAGGTACAGCCTTGGTACTTAGCAACAAAACCTTCCTTTTCAGTACTCTGTTTTGGTTCTGTGTCTTGTGTTTCTGTTTGTTTCTTTCACATTTTAGCTTAAGACAAGTAGAACTAGGTAGACTGAGATCATGGGAGGGGCTTCACTGCCACCAGGTTTTCGTTTCCATCCAACTGATGAGGAATTGGTGGGTTATTACCTGCACAGAAAAGTTCAGGGCCTGGAAATCGAGCTTGAAGTGATTCCTGTGATCGATTTGTACAAATTCGATCCTTGGGAACTGCCAGGTTTTAACTTGTTAAATGAAGAGCTGAAACTTTTTTCATGTAAAAAGCCTTGACTTTTTTTTAAACTTGTAAAATTCTGAATTTGAAGCTGTGAAATTGCAGAGAAGTCATTCCTTCCGAAACGAGACTTGGAGTGGTTCTTCTTCTGTCCCAGGGATCGAAAGTACCCAAATGGCTCAAGAACAAACAGAGCTACTAAAGCTGGCTATTGGAAAGCTACTGGTAAAGACAAGAAAGTTGTCTGTCAATCTTCTGCAACTGGATATAGAAAGACCCTTGTTTTCTACCGGGGACGAGCTCCTTACGGTGATAGGACTGACTGGATAATGCACGAATATCGTCTCTGCGATGATGTTTCTCAAGGATCACCAAATTTTCAGGTGAATTAAACGAGTTTCATGTCCATTTCAGGACAATAAAAAAAGCATTTCGTCACAGAAAAGCCTGTTTTACAAGCAAGTTCGTAGACTTACGTTGTGGTTCTTGTTATTTATCTGCAGGGAGCTTTCGCTTTGTGCCGTGTTGTTAAGAAGAATGAGCAAGGACATAAGGCAAGCGATTCACATGGTGAGCATAAAACCAAGAAAATGGGTAGCAGCTCAAGCAATGGTGGTTTCACCTCAGCTGTAATCTACAATGAGCAGATGATCGCCTCTGGGGACATTTCTCGAGCAACCCAGCTGCATAATGAGAGTCGCTATTCAAGCCCCATTGCTTCTCCTTACCAAGTCACACCAATGGCTGAATTTGAGCCTCTTCCAATGGAGAGCAACCCTTCAAGCCTTTGGGTTTCGCCTGATCTCATTCTTGATTCTTCAAAGGTATAAAAAAATCATGCATTGCTTGTTACATCTGGGGATTTCTTGATCATTTTTTGCTTGTTTTATTGCAGGATTACCCACAAGTACAAGAAGTGGCAACTGGATACTTTCCTCAGTATGAGTATTCGAGCTCAATTACACCATGGCAACCATATGAACATGGAGAATTCTCAGCAAGTTCATCATACACAAATTTTACAGGAGGATTTGAAACTGCTGAAGATCTCAGTCGCATTGGATACATTTCACCTTATTCAGGACATGGAAACTACCTGGGTTTTGATGGAAATGAGGACATACCTTATGAAGGTTATGATCAGACCAATTCACTAGGATATGCAAAACACTTTTGAAAACCAAAGAAAGAAAAAGAAAGATCAATGCAGCTCTTTTTTGTGTTTTCTTTTCAAATGCAGGCCAATTTGCAGACAAGCAAGTGGAAGAATATGGAAGTTTGGGGGAATACGGCGGTCTTTGGTGTCAGGAAGACAATATGGTGATTGTGATTTAGAGGTTTATCATAGCTATGAAAAGGGTCTCCAAGACAACGCCTTTTAATGTTTGTTCTTGGAAGGGAAAACAAAAAAAAAACATAAATAAAATGTGAAACTCCTTCCTCATGTATTGAGTTGAATCGGCTTTGGTGTAAGGGACTCTCTGTGTGGAACTGGTTTTTTTTTTATGCTGTTAAGTTCTTACACCTGGTGACAATCACTTTTATAGATTTCATCACGAGTTGGTCTGATTTCCATTTGTATTACTTTCTATGTCTGAGTAAAATAAGTTTCTTGCATAGAATCTTCCTTTAAATATATGTTAGCATTCAAAATCAATGTTTTTCTGAAATTATACTTATAATAGAGTTGTTGAAACACTGAATTTTGTTTAATAGAAATAAGTGATACGGATTGTTTGTGAGATGAGTAGCTGACCGGAGAGTGGAGTAGCCGGAAGACAACCATATATATATACCTACAGATTTTTTTCCGGCACTATTCCTGTGTTTTCTTTCTTTTCTTTTAAGTTGAGTTTGTGATAGCTTCTTAAATCCTGCTATTTGAAACCTAAACCTGTACAAAGTTCTTAACGATAAACCTGAACCATGCAGAAAGCTGCTATTTGGTCTCAGTTATCAGCCTTTGAAAAGTTGGTATTTTATCACCTTGGTTTCTGTGAGCCAAAGTAGTAGTCAAATTATGCAGAAACTTGCTGAAATTCTGAGAGCTTTCAAGATCATCAATAGTCAGCAGTCATATATTGCGAGCATATTTAAAGGTGAGAATACAACAGAAGCTAAGTCCATTTGAGAAAGGTTGGCTTTTGGTTGGCTTTTGTGTTCACTTTGGTGGGATCAACCAATTTGGATTTTACTGCAAATATCCAATAAAGCATATGTGAAAGATTTAATAGCTTTGAGAGCTCATTATTATCTGCCATTAAAAACAGTCAACATCTTATCTGATGGTTCTAGCAATGCTTGCATCAGCCTCAGGCTGGAAATTTCCTGTTTCCACATTATTCATATCAGCATCAAACCATTCTTCCTTTTCAAGTTTAATTTATAAAAATAAACTTAAATTTAAATTGAATTCTGATATATTTCCAACTATAGCAGCAGAAATTAAGAGAATATCACATATATGCAAGAGAATACTATGAAAATCATATGGGAAATTTCATAAAAGATTATAATCCTATATTCATACTGAATATCACATCGATAAATTATTTTGTATTTACTATACAATTGTAATAATTTTATCTACGTATTAAAAAACGAGTAAATATCATGGTCTAGCGTAAATAAAATAAAATAAAAATTAAAATGAACATAATCACTTTTAAAATTCCTGTTAATTTACACTTCTCAAACTGTCAATTTTACATCATTTGATATTAAAAAAGGTTTCAGAAATTAAAGAACTTGTAAGAGAATCAAGAACAGGTTGACAAATTATTTAGAACAACTCTTACATTTGTAAAATTTCTAAAGAAAATCAAGATTTTCTAACCAAATTTTGCAGTGTTCTAAAAACTTGGAAACATGACTCTTAAATTCATTGACTGTCATTTCCTTCTTATGAAGTACTTATAATACTTTTAGTAAAGTACCAACTTAAGAAGGAATAAACTACAATATTCACTACTAATGACAATGCCAAGCAACTAGAAAGAAAGCTCATTATAAAGTCACCCAAAATGAGAGTATCAAGTAAATGAGTTCCCCAACCTGAAGTTTGCCAAATGTTCTCTCTCTTTCTCTCTCTAGATATGTATATATAAATATACCCTTTGGTTGTTTTGATAAGAAATTTGAGAAAAAGGGCTAACACCAATGTGACTTTAGGGATGGATGCTTTCCTAAAAGACTTATTGTGCATTTAAATGTTCTTCTTTATGCCATCCCTATCCATATTCTCTTAAAATGGATTCTGCAGCCACCCACACCCACCCCCCCCAAAATTCCTTCACTATATATATATATATATACACACACACACACACACAATGCCTATTGGCCTTTAAGGTTTAAGCTTATAGAATTTTCCTTTACATTAAAACCCCACTTAGGGAAATCATATTAAACAAACTCATTAGTCTTTTTACGAACATTTTTGTTGATGCTGCCTATTCTAAGAACTTATATCAACTATGTTCTATGATTTTCTTTCTTTCGTATATTTACGAGACTATAAAAATAGAAAGAGATTAATTATATTGTTTTAAATTATTTAAATAAAATTAAAAAAATTTTAAATCTAAATCTAATAAAATGTATTGAAATTAGAGTAAATTGGATTCGATAAAAAAATAAATAAAATTGATTAAAAAGAGAGGCTCCAAACATGAACTTTTGCTTATGTTTGAAAGCATCATTTATCAATAGATTAGAAAAGATTATTTAATTACAATTGGCAAGAGTTTTCCCACACATCTTCCTGGACCTACATATAATTTTAGTTATCACCTTTAAAATAATAAGTCCTAGATTTTAAAGAAATTTACATTTTTTTTTTAAATTTATTTATTTAACTTTGTATTTTAAATTCTAATTAAAATATGAATGTATTTTTATAAACTGAATTATTTTAAGTAACGCTATTATAAATATGTTTTCTTAATGAGAATATAGAATTAATATATATATAATTTTAATTAATTAATTTAAACAAATATATAGTAATTTATAGTTAAAAAAGACATGCAGGGTCCATAGCTCAGTGGTAGAGCATTTGACTGCAGATCAAGAGGTCACCGGTTCGAACCCGGTTGGGCCCTTTAATAATATCTATTCTTTTGTTTATTTTTCTGCAATCCTTTTAATAACTTGAGGAAAATTTAAATTTATCTGATAAAAATTAAATTATTCTCCGAAGCAAGCGATAAAGAGCTCAAAATCCAAAGCTATGAAGAATCCGGTTATGTCAGTGCAAATCCGGCAAAATTTCCGTCGCCGACAACTTAATGAGATTGTA
>CAOGCB010091154.1:0-12630 GCA_948266635.1 Cnidoscolus chayamansa
TATCTTCACAACCTCTGCAAATCCAAGAAAAGCAAAAAAGTGGGAGATTGTTAAGATTTCCAACCAAACTATAGCTACTGTTCTCAAAAGCAAGAAAGCGAAAAAGAGCTATTTGTCTCTCGTCCATAGAGAAAACAAAGATATAGCTTATGCAGGGACCCAATAAAGAAAGAGAAAGGTTATGACAAACAAACAAGTAACAAAATCAAGAAAAAATAAAGTGAGGAAATGGTTGGGAATCTTTCTTCGTCTTTCACTATTTAGTTGATCCCACATCGCCACCTCTCCTCTACTGGGTACTCCTCCTTTTCATGCTCTCTTTCTCTTTTATGTCTTTCTCTCTCTCTCTCTTTTTTATTTTTTCATCTTTTACCACCTTCTCTCTCTGTATCTATCTCTTTCTCTTTCTCTCACACACACATACTGAAACAAAGTTAGATTTTCTTGGTTTCTGGCATTAGCTCATGAGCATTTCTCTCTATGGGTTTGTCGTGTGAAGATGGGGAGCATGATTTTGTGAGTGTCTCTTCTTTTCTTTCTCCCTCTATTTTCATAAAATTGGTAATTGGTGAAGTGGATGACTTTGGTTCACAGTTTTCCATTCTTGAGTCTAATTTAATACCCTGATTCTAGTTAATTAATGCCGGTGTATTATTGCTTTTTTCTTCTTAGGATGAGAGAGAAAATGAAGTTCCGCTAATAGAAGAGACTGCCAGGCAGAACAGACAAAGGTGTGGCGAAATGGATATGCACCACCATCATCATGCAATTGAATTTGATGTTGAATTCTGGCCTGTTGAACACCCAATGGAACCCCAGGATGAAGATCGCCCTGTCAGATGCCCCATTCCAACCTCTTCTGTTGTCAATGTAAGAATTTAATTATGTTCTAATTTATACAACCTGGTAAAGTTCATACCATTATTTATCAGTTGCTTTTATCACTTCACATTCTTGACGAGTTAATGTTCATTAGATTGAATACCAACAAGAATGCCAGGAAAAGGAGAAGGATGAAAGGAATTTAATTTATATCTAGCAGATTTATCAGTTCTTCTGGTCAAGAAACTGAAAATAAAATGCAAGTGTCCAAATGCTTGAAAATTGAACTTCTGGGATGAAATGTTCAACATGGATTCTCTAAGATCTTCTTTTCCCTTAATCTTTTGAACTGAGTGAAAACACTGTATCTAAAACCTCTTCCAATGGCTTTTTTTCTGATGATTTTACTTAGAAACATTACTCTGCTGCACAGACTCTATAGTTTATTCCACCAGTTCCATCTTGACAAAATGAAAATATTTTTGAAGGATGGAAGCATGCGCGAGGAGAGAGATGGTGAGAGCTTGAGGAAGAGAGCAGAGGTTCCAGCAGTAGTGAACAAAGAAGGGATTGTGATTGTGGCTGCAGAACCTCCACTTAGTGCCGTGAGAAAAAGGCACCATACTCTTAGCCATGGGAATCATATAGTAACACCATTAACAAGAATGCCTCCTCTTCCTTCTCTTCCCATTCAGAATGTTACCATCTTTCAAATGCTTCAACAGTTAGATGAGCTTGAGTCTTAGCAAATATGTAGTGAAGAGAAATTCTTCTCGTTGATTAGATTATGCAGCTTCAATAGAGAAAAGATATCCTTACATAAGGACTTCATATTGTATTAGCCTTCTGGAATATATAATATTCTGTGTAATATCATCCAATGCCAATCTAGTTTCTCCACATTCCATGTTTCATACCTGAGTGACAAGATATCTGATAAAAATATTGGTGTGCAACCTTTTTTTCCCCGTCATTACAGGAAAGAGGAACTCTTCTGCATCAGTCACATGCATATATTCCTAGTTCAAATTACGACAATTTTCTTTCTGCCGTGATTTTGACTTCTCATGTTGTAGCCATTAATGAATAGTATGAAGAGAATATCTATTCTTGATTAACTTGGAAAGAAAATATATTGAAATGGCTGAAACACAGAGCAATATATTGTGAAGACCAAAGAGAAAGGGAAAGCAAGGAGAAAGCAATAGTGGGACAGAGAATATAAGCCGTTAATATGATGTGCCGAAAGAGAACCCAATTCTTTCTTTGCAAGCAGTCTCGTCCAAATTGGCAGTCCTGCACTGCACGGACCAAAAGCATATTCACTTTATAAAAAGAGGACTAAGACGGCCTCTCCAATCATTACTTGTTTAATATTTGTACTGTGTCTGTTTCTCAGTATCACTTAGTGAAGATTAAGGATCTCTTGGTCTCGAGGAAGGAGAGAGGGGGAGAGAGATTGATCATGATTTCACCTCCTCTTCCGGTTCTGTCTACAGAGAGATATTTGACAAACTGCACATGAACTAGTTGCAGCTCCTCTGCCGTCAAACGCTTGTTGTGAGGGCCCAAGTCAAGTTTCGTTATCCAAGTTGTAAAGCTGGGATTAAAAATCTCAGAAAAGCTCAAGATTTAGGCCATACATTATAAAAGATATGAAAACAGGACATTAGATGATCTTTGTGACTTCAGAATTTAACTTTACCTATGATTGGACAGTTTATTCTACAAGAGTACCAATGAGGTTATTTGTATGTCTAGAAACGGACATGAATCAGATTCTTGTTCTTTTGCTTTTGACTTGGGCTAATTTACATTATCATTATTACATTATCATTCTACGAGTGAGATACAAAGGGCAACCCCCATGCCCAGTACAAGTGAAATTATTTGGACAACTGAACTTCTAACTGTTGTGATGCTGTTGTTCATTTCTGCAAGCACTCCAGCAACAGCAATGTATATGAAGCCGCCAGCCGTGAATCCCTGTCGCAAAGACGAAAATTTTGTGTAACCCTTAAACAATTAGTGTCAAAATGGACTCGTTCAATGTAAGGGACTGACCTCGATCAAAGACGACTGTCCTGGATCTTGTCCCCAGAGTAAAGCCTAGAACAAAAGCAGAAATTTTCCTTTTAAGTTTTCCTGTTTTCTCCATTATTCTAACTTAGGAAAGAAACATTATGGCGATAACAGTTACCAATGCAGTTCCCCCTAGAGCCAACAATGCTGAGAGGAAGTTGAAAAAAAGAGCTTTAGTTACACTAAAACCAGACCTCACCAGAATTCCAAAATCTCCTACCTGCAGAGAAGGATAATCTGAGCTATAAATTTCCAGGTGTACAGTCTCCCAAGGAAAAGGTGAATCAAAAGAGGAATGGAAGAAGGGAGAAACATAAGGTATCCTTGGCTGGAGAACTAAATGGTATAGGTTGTGTAGCCTATAAGACTCCATACAGAAAGTTGATAGTCATTAGTCTACCATGTTGTATATGAAATTATGGATATAAAGCCAAATGGATTCCTGAGCCAATACCATTAATATCTCTCCTGCATAATCAATTCAGAACATGACTATGTACATTAACATCAATTTTCTTCATTACATCCCAAATTGGCAGATAACAGGAAGATGACCTTTGATCCAACTCAGTGACAAGTTCTCAAGGTTCACACAAACAAACACATGGAAGAAGAAACACACAAGGGAACGGTCAACCATGTTTCCATCCATTCTCGCGCAAGATAAGTTTGGCCAAGAAAGATCTATGTTAACAAGAAGAAAAAGGAGAGAGAGAGAGAGAGAAAGAAAGAAGTTAAAAGAATTGAAATATAGCTCAACAATAGTACAGGTTGTTCCGTGGATATCTAAACTTGCCAAAAGGAAGAGGACAAAATGTCTGAAAATGAGGCCAATGTGTAAGTTAAATTGTCAATAATGAATCCTTCAAGAACTATATTGATCAATGAACATAAGGAATAACTCTTACCTCCTGAGGAAGTTCATGTGCAAGCAAAAATAAAGTTCTAGACCATCCTCCAATAGATCCATGGAGCAGAAATGCACTTCCTAAAGCCATTCCATCAGTAAAATTGTGCTGCAAGGTCAATGTGAATACCATAAAAAATTAAAGCAAATCTTCCTCTATTTCAGATAAAAAATTTTGAGAAAACTCGACATTCTCTTGAAAGAAGAGTATCAAAGAAAAACAAAAAGGAAAAAATTGAAGAAGAAAAGGTACACATACGACACCATCAGAAAACAAATTGAGATAACCAAACACCAGATTTGATGGTTCCTGAGCAACTTCCTTTTCATTCAAGGACTTTTTAGCAATGGTAGAGCCATCCTTAGCATTGATATCTGATGCATCATCCTTCCCATCAAGAGTAGACTTCCTCTGCAGGACAAATGCATATGAACTCAACAGAATAATCAAATAATTCTTAACTGAGTTTATTACATTATTTTAGGGCTAAAACTTCCTTGAAAGGATGTATAAAATAAGTTTACGTTTTCATATCCATCTTGATATCATAAATTTATATCCAATTAATGAGATAAGCTATCCCCCAAGTCAGGCAGGCTCCTGCACTATACTCCCCATATAACATATAGGAATTTTGTTGTTTTGTTTTGGTGGTACTAAAATACCATTAAGGGGGAAAATAGTGTAAGAAACTTCTAAACACCACAACTTCACAAATATATGGTTTTTATGTTTGTTTGCACTTTATGCATCATGCACAGAGGTAACTATACTTCTTGATCCTCTGGCCTCTCAAGTTGGACTAAGCCATTGGAGATAGCATTGTTAGAAATCTGGTCAATTACTGACAGCCTAAAGTTGCAGAAGTAATCAGATACTAATTCTCACTTTACCTTCCGAAGAAGAGATTCATTTCCAGACAAATTAGCCCCATTCAAATAGTTATCTGAAACTTCATCTGAAACTTTTCCTTCAGTTTCCTTGGGAGATTGTAACAGCATCGCATTGTTAACATTATCGTTATCACCTTTCAATTTCTTACTGCTCTTGTGATGATGGTGGTGATGCCCATGACTCCATGCACAAGGACCACTAGAGCTATCTTCAACATATCTAACCAGCTTCTCTACAAGAAGAAAAAGTACAATGCCAGCTGCGACAACCAATATACCACAATAAGAATTCAAGGTGTTGTAACCCAATCTGCAGAATACCTGATGATAATGGGAACACAAGATCAACAAAACCTAACAGCTACCAAGGGGAATGAAGAGATTACACTGTAAATCTCCAAAATGAAAGCAATGACAAAAATTAAAAAAGTTTTATCTACATGAATAATGTAACAAAATGTTTTTTATTCTTTCTGGTTAGCACTTAAACTCAAATAAATCTCATAAATACATATAAAGGTTTATCCCACATTATGTACGAAATAGTGAAATTTAGAGTATCCTTGAAATTTCTGGTTAAGCCAATGGGTGAGGACATGTATGTGATTCTGTATCTGTTGTTTGAACAAAAAAGTCTGAAGCTAGTCAACAGGATTGCATAAATATCTTGATACTTACCCAACACAGACAACCCAACAGAAAGATCTTTCAAAGAATGGGCATGTGTGTGCCCATCTCCAACATGAGCATGATGAGAATGGTCAGCGCCATGATCATGAGAGTGAGAGTGCTCACCACCTGCAAAACATGATGTAATCATTTATTTATCACTAATTAACAGCATTATTCATCACTGGTACTTGAAAATAGATGCTGTATCAGAAACCCCAGTGAACTTTCATAAATTAAGTAAAAAAGTGATACTCCTTTTATCTCATATTTCAAGTGGATACCAATGAAGACAATATCGCAAAGAGATGTCATTTAATGAGAATTATGAAATTTCAGCTTCTGATGTTAAGTAGATGGAATGAGTTTACTTATATAACAAAATAATTTAGATTTGGGATTAATTCAGGAGGAGATTTGAGAATTTCAGAGGGAATACAAATAAGCTGTTGAAGAGCAAGAACTGAACAAAAAGGGGTGCGCTGCTACATTCTTACAAACCCTCAACTTTTCAGTTCATTTGGCACCCAACATCTGCATAATGTATAACTGGCACTATAGTGTCAGTCTTTGGAGTTAGCTTAAGCCATATATGATGTGCACAAGAGAGCCAGTGATAAGCTTGTGCTTCAAAGCAAATGATATCTTCACCTTTAAGTACCTTGATGCAAAAATATCTAATATTTTACCATAGTTGTCAAATCAAGAATCCAAATCCTTATTCCTCGAAACAAGAACCGAATTGAATCTTAAAATGCAATACAACTTTGAAAAATCAATTGAAAATAATGTACATTTTGTCCATACACTTCTTATTAATTTCATCAAAAGACATTAAACATTCAGTTGTAAATAATGTAACTCACACACACACACATACATATATGCAACTCATGCACATAACATAAAATCAAAATGAATCTAATGATTTTTGCTGTAGCCAAGCTCAAAAACACACACACAAACAGACATAAATACATATATGCAAATCAAGCACTAAACATAAAATCAAAATGAATCTAATGATTTTGTTGTAGCCAAGCTCAAACACACACACACACATATATGCAAATCATGCACTAAACATAAAATCAAAATGAATCTACACACACACACACACGCACACAAAGACATACATATATGCAAATCATGCACTAATTATAAAATCAAAATGAATCTAATGATTTTGTTGTAGCCAAACTCAAACACAAGCACGCGCGCACACATACATATGCAAATCATGCACTAAACATAAAATCAAAATCATTTAGCCCAGCTCAAGTATCAAACACTCAAATTTGCATGTTAAAATTTTAAAACAAAAATGACAAACCATTTTGGGCCGTTTGCCCCTTTTTTTCAATAAAGTTGTTTGATCCCTTGGGGTTTGTCCCCAACCACCAACCCACCGCCCACTTTTTTTTTTCAAAAATGGCCATTAGCTATTCTTTTCTTTGTGAATCCATGACTCTATGGATTCCTAAGGCTTCTCATGATTCACCCTTAATTCATACATTTCTTATCTGATTTTAGTCTACTTGGACTTATATATAATGGATAAGATAAGATTTTGATACAGATTTGATTTGTATTAGGATTTGATTAAGATTGGGATTTTGATATGAGTTAGGATTTAGTTAATTCATTCAAATTGGATTCTAAGTTGGGCGAAATTAGAATTCTAATTAATTAATTTATTAATAAAGGCAAGCATATTTCAGATTTAAAATTAGGAGATTCAAGGCTCCCTCTCAACGGAGTTTGAGCTGTTAAGAGCTCTCTCCAATAAGCCTACTCTATCTATATGTCTTGTGATACAATCCATGATTCAGGACCATAACAACTTGGCATCAGAGCCAGTTGTCATGGGGGAAGCACCACAATCACAGGAAGAATAGGATTGCTTCTTAGGGAATCCCAAGTGCAGAATGAGGCTAAAATGGCACAGGTGGAGTCTCAACTCCAAATCCAGTCTTGGCAAGTGCAAAGCTGTTGAAACCCTAGAGTTTAAGCCGTGGCAAGGAACCGCAGGTGGGGTTTGCCAGCAGCATTAATTATCAAATCAAATCCAGGAAGTGCAAGTACAAAATGATACTAGATTGATTCAGCTATAATCAAGGATGGAGGCTCTAGTAAGGCAATTTGAATCACGTTTGGTGTTGCAGAATTTATCAAAAAGATTGCAAATGTTTCTAGGAGGAAGGAGCAAGAAGTGAGAAAAGGAAGTGGAAACAATACCTAGTACTAATAATAATTCCAGCATAAGCAATAAAGTGGATGTAGGGAAAGGAACATGACCAAGAGCATGTGTTAAATCAAAATATACGAAGCTGGATTTTCCGATGTTTGATGTTACTAATATGAGCAATATTTCAAGTTCCGAATCAAGAAATATTGCCTTCTTGCTTATTAAATGGCGGAAAGATACAATATATTGTTTTGGTTGGAAGTATAGTAGGAGGATCAAACACCACTTATCTAGAATTTGAGCTTCAGGACAAGTTTCTTCTCCGGGAGGAGGTTAATGTTATGGATAATGGATAGGATAGGATTTTGATTTGAATTTGAATTTGAATTGTATTAGGATTTGATTTGAATTAGGATTTGATTTGAATTAGGATTTAGTTAATTCATTCAAACTGGAAGCCTAAGTTAGGAGAAATTAGAATTCTAATTAATAGAAAGTAGTTTTATGTTAGGACTCTTTTGTGATCTCTATATAGAGATAGTAATTTATTAATACAGGCAAGTACATTTCAGACTTAAAATTACGAGATTTAAGGCTGTCTCTTAACTTGTCTGAAGAGTTAAGAGCTCCCTCCAATGAGCTCCTTCTCTACCCATCATCCCATGATACAATCCATGATTTGGGACCGTAACAAATGATTTACCCATGAGTTTCATATCATTAGGCTAGTTATTTTATAATCATATAATTCTATATTTTACTAGTAATTAACAAAATCTATAGGCCATCAATTCAATACAACTTTCATCGTGAATTCTTTTAATAGGTTGCTGGAGACAACTAGAATTAGGTGCAATGCATCTTTCCTTCCCTTATTCAATTATCAAAGGGAGTCTCATAATACATCGAAAAGCATCCTGCCTGGAGGTGGCACTCATGGTAGCCATTGGCTTCCTAGAAAATGTGGGTACACCCTGCTCTCCATTCTTAAGGCAATGGAAATTATATTTAAAAGCTCCCATTAATATCAACAAAAGAAGTACATAAGGAATTTCATGCCGTAAAAATAAGACTTAAGTTAACAACTAAATCATTAAACTAAAAGAAAGAATAGCGCTTGATTAATATCATACCAAAGGCATGTGGTAATTGATGAAGAAAAGCATCCCCCAACATAGCTCCTGCCTATAAATGACAGAAAAACTTGATCAAATTATTGGAACCATAATAAAGCACTAAAGAAGAAAAGAGAAATATCAATTTATTTAAAAAAACTAAAAGGTCACTTGAAAATGCAATACAACTAGAAATCTAGAATTGGAAGAGATAAAATTGAAGATTCTTTACAATAGGGGTAAGGGTGGCCATATTACGGTTTCAGGAACCGGAACCATTGGTTCGAACCGGTCCCGAACAGTAACCGGAACCGGTGGGAACCGGAACTGGTCCGAACCGGAACCAGAACCGGAGATTTCTGGTTCGTTTCCGGTTTCCAGTTTTGATGAAACCGGAACCGGCGGTTCCAACAAACCGGTCGGAACCGCCGAATCTCCGACCGGTTAGAATTTAAAATTGAAATTTAAAATTATGCGATTTGCCGGAAAACCGGTTGGAAAATCAATCGGAACCGTCGGTTTTGACACCGTACCGGAACCGTCGGTTTTGACACCGTATCGGAACCGGAACCGTTCAGTTCCAAACCGGAACCGAAACCGGAAATTTTTTGTTCGGTCCCGGTTCCAGTTTTTTTGGAACCGGAACCGTGGCCACCCCTAAATAGGGGAATGAAAAACTTATTGTATTTACAAGAGCTTCTTATACAAAGAAACAAATTAATGAGAAATTAGATTGAAACCACTTTTCCTCCACTTCAATACACAATAACTTCTTTGTGGCCAAGTACTATTATAACTTACCTCAAAAGAAAGATTTAGGAACTTATCATGGACTCATGGGGCATATGAGGTCTTGGTTTACTACAATTTGCCCAAACCCCACACAGGAAAAAAAAGTCAACTATCTGTCTATCCCAAAAGGAAAATTTAGAACCTCAATTATACAGTTAGAAGGAGAAAAGTTGATAATTTGAAGCACAATGCGTGTAGTCAACTAACAGCTATTAAAAAAAAAAAGACAGAAGTCTGCAACATCTAACAAGTTAATGAGGAAAGAAACCCAATCTTCACAAAAAAGAAAAAGGAGCTTGGAAGTAACATTTGCTAACCATGAAGAATTCAACCAAAATGACCAAAGGAAAGCACAAAATTGCACAGACATAAGACATTACAAAGAATATGTGATTAACCAATTACTGAGCAGTCCTTGCAAGGAACTGGTGCCATGCCAGAAATAACAGTAGTGGAACTTGATTACAGTAACAGTCGCTTCAGCACTTTTCATCATAATATAAATATAAGAGGAGGGTTTTCCAAACATATCTGCAACCAAGTGGATTGGAATGAAAAGTCAACTAAGTCTCAATCTCAGCATGGTAAAGATTACATTAACCCTTCGCATCATCCAGTTTAGTCTAGACTCTAGTGCAAGACCTACAAGTATGCCAAAACACATGCCATAACTTTCAATTTCTCTCGAATTGGGTGACTGCCATGGCAACTGCATTTAACAACCATTCCACAAAACACAGTAACACTTCTAAATAAATTTCTTTAAACCAAATATTTCAACTTTAAATCACTTCTTATGGCTCATGAGTCTAATGGCACAAAACAACTTAAATATTACATGGATTGAAGGAAGAACTTAAGCATTAACTTAAATCTCAATACATTCAGCACTGAGATTTATATATATGACTGGACAAGGATGAATTTGAGAAAAGCAACTGAATTATCAACCAGCATGGAGATATTGACTCCATTTGCATAAACCATCCGAACACTTTCAGTACAGAATTTCACAAGTGATGAAAACAAAGGATAAAGAGCAGCACAAGTGATGATAACAAAGAAATATATAAATCTCACCAGTCAAAATTAATAATGATGCTTAAATCTCCAGCAGCTAAAGCAGAATACGGAGATTGTCCAAGAACTCAAGATATCAATCATGTAAAAAAACTAAACTAAATGAGAACGGTTAAAGAATCTGACCCCGAATAAAGCCAACGAATCAACAACTGTCTTTGATGGCTTTCCTTGTACTGCAATAAATTCATAAAACAAAAAAATGGGAACTCTTTCCATACAAATAGGTATGCTACTAAAATTTTTAAAAAAATACACCTATATCGAGAAACATTTATATGAGCAAGCAAAGACAACTTCCAATAAACACCTTCAAACTCCGTAATTTGGAACATAAGAATGCACTAACAATGAAGTCACTTACCAAACATGACTGGCAAAATAATCAAGCAGATAAGGGAAGCTAAGCTCACCAAAAGTGAGCATCCCAGTGCATGTAGCCAAAGACCTACAAAAAGATAACAATCACAATCAGCAAAATCGTATTCAAAACTTTCAATGTGATCCTTCAGACAAGATACACACATAGCCTTCAAAAATTCAAAAAATTAATTATAATGGACGCTAAGTTCTTTTTCAAGCAAAACAGATAAGCAGCTTGACAGTAAGAAAGGAGGGGGGAAAGCAAACTGTAAGATTTCAAATAGACTGAAGGAAATTTTTTGGATAATTTACGAAGTATATACATTTAAGTATGAAAAATTCAATTAACTAGCCTGTTGACATGCTTTACACTACAATAAACCTATGAGCCATGCATCCACACAAGTCTTAGTTCTAATTGAACAAAGCTCTCTTCCTGGCTTTCCACAAGAACTGTGCCCATGACTTGTAGAAATGTCCAAGATTCTTTTATTTCCAACATGGAAAACGTGGGCACTGATCATGACTGCGAAATGATGTCTCCAAGATTCCATATCATTCTAACTACCCAAAAAACTTTTTGTAAAAGTCTCTATAGATTCAATCGTAGGACTAAGAAAGACTAAGATCCCCATTGTAACTGTCATCATTCTGCAATTACCAAGTAATCGAAAAAGTTGCCTTTTGGGTGATGGGTGAGTTATCATTCAACATCACAATGGAACAAAGCAATTTGACTCAAATTATGTGGAGCAAAGATGGCATTTTTAGGCTACGGATTCAGAAAATTCAGATTCTAAAATACCTGAATAAAGCTACACTTCTATTGTTAACTATTACAACGGCAAAGCTTTCTGCAGGTTGCTAGAAAAACTGATAATCCACCTACTTAATCAACTTAGAATTAGCTCAGGCACCTCCCACAAAAACTGAGCCCAACGACGATGAACCTTCAAGACGACACTTTACAAGCTTATCATGCTGAATGGAAGTTCAAAAATACAAAAAGGGATTTTTTTTTTTTTTTTCATTTGAGCTAACAGACACTGAGGAGTTCAATACTCTAATAAAACTTAAAAAAAAAAAAAAAAAAAGAAAGGAAGAAGAAGAAGAAGCAGAAGAAAATGTAGCATCAATAAAGCACAAACGGAATTAGAAACCAAAAATTAACTTCATTTGAAGCCAAAATGAATTAGAACCAAGAAGGAGAAATACCTAAAACAGTGAGCTTCAAATCAGGATCCTGATCGTGACTGTGATGGTGATGATAATCATGAATATGGTAGTTACTAAATCCGTAAAGCTTCATATCCTCCTCCTCCGCCAATTCCTCAGGCAGCTTGGATTCAATCGAGGGACCATCATGGTTGTCATCATGATGGTGACAGTCGTGATGGTGGTGGTGTCCATGGGAATGATCATGCACCGGCGACGCACACAATCCAAAACAAAAGCACAGATTCGCGCAGAAGAGCAAAACCAGCAAGATCTGTATCTGATTCTTACGAAACACCATTGTAATTTTTTTAATAAATAAAATAAAAAGGAATTTAGAAGTAAAGGGAGAGAAATCGGGAAAAGGAGGAGTGGTGTATGAAAGAAAACTTAAGAATTGCGGCGCTTGCAGGTGCCTTCAATGGTGATGAAACAAACAATGCATAAGAAGAGCACGATTATGCCGATTATGATGCCAAAAGCGATTACTTCCATTCTCTCTC
>CAOGCB010091203.1:0-10928 GCA_948266635.1 Cnidoscolus chayamansa
GTTGTGGAACAATTATGTAATTGTTTTGTATTGACTTATGATGTTTTTGTAATGAAATTGATATTTATGAAAGTGTATTCCTTCAAAGTGTTGATGTTGATGTATTGAAGAAAAATTTTAAATTGTTCAGAATTATGCTATATGCATGTGCAGTTTTAGTTGATGGATAGGTGTGTTGAGACCGTCAAAGTGGCAAACCGAACCGGGGAACGGGTTAACCGGCGGTTAACTCGGGAACCGGCAAGGGGCGTCACAGACACAACTTGAAAGATGGAAGCAAGCGTTATCATTGGAAGAGTGATATAACCTCTGTTTGCCAAGCAAGAGCCATCTATAGTTCCCTAAGCCATTGATGTAGGGAGGTTTTTCTTCACCTTACTTGCCACCCTTATATAGAGTGATAAGAAGGGTGGCAAGTTGACAAAGAATTCAAAGAAGAACAAATTCTGGAAGAAGTTGAAATCCTAGTTAGACACGGGCAATAGATACAGTTCAGGGTCAGATGGTTCGGCCTGGGGCAGATGTGGAAAGATGCACCAAGGCCAACGCAAAATGGGACCAATGCTTGTTATAGGTGCGATCAAGAGGAAAAAATAGCTCGGGATTGTCCCAACATGGCTGGCATGGTGCAAGAGGCTCCACACTAGCATAGATCTTCACCATGACCCAGCAGGAAGCCAACACCTCCAACACTGTGGTTTCAAGTACGATCTCAATTGGCTACTTTAGTGTGCATGTATTGATAGACCCATGAGCATTCCATTCATTCATAGTGCCGAGGCCAGTAAGTAGAATAGGAGTTAGAATGACTTAGATGGAGTGTCTCTTATGAGTCAGTAGACCTAAATGCAACCCCACATTGGCATAGTAGAGTTTCTAGTATTGTCCAATTTATGTAGAGAACAGATACCTTCCAGTTGACCTGATGGTTCTAGAGCTGACAAACTTTGATGTTATTCTAGGGATGGATTGACTTTTTGTTCATGATGCTATGTTGGACTATAGGAACAAGGTAATGAGATTTTAGGAAGACACAATAGGTTTGCCCACATGCTTAATTTCTCTAATGCAAGCACATAGGTTACTTAAGATGGGATGTCAAGGTTACCCAGCATATGTTAAGGATAATGACATAATAATAAGAAGGCTAGAATCAGGGTCGGTGGTGAGAGAGTTTCCAAATGTCTTTCCTGATGACCTTGAAGGATTGCCACCTGATAGAAATGTTGAGTTCGAGATAGATTTGATACCAGCTGCAATACCCATCTCTATCATGCCTTATAGGATGGCACCAGTAAAACTTAAGGAATTAAATGCATAACTGCAAGACCTGGTGGAAAAAGGCTTCATTAGACCGAGAATGTCACCTTGGGGGTGCTCTAGTGCTGTTTGTACGAAAGAAAGATGGATCAATGAGACTGTGCATCGACTACAAACAACTTAATAGAATAATAGTAAAGAACAAGTACCATATACCAAGGATTGATGATCTATTAGATAACTTGATGAGAGCCAGTTGAGGATCAAATATGGTGACGTACCGAAGACAGCCTTCAAGACTAGGTATGGGCATTATGAATTCTTTGTAATGTCGTTTGGGTTAACAAACGTCCCAACAGCATTCATGGACCTCATGAATAGAGTTTTCAGGCCATATCTATATCACTTCGTAATAATCTTCATTGATAAAATCCTAGTGTATTCTAGAAACCAAGAAGAGCATGCCTAACACTTGATGCTGGTATTACAAACACTGAGAGAGCATCAACTGTATGCAAAGTTCTCGAAGTGTGAGTTCTAGTTGAGGAGCATTTCTTTCTTACGTTACATGGTGTCTGAACATGGCATCGAGGTTGACCCTAAGAAAGTAGAGGTAGTGGCAGACTGGCTTACATCCACAACGGTTATAGAGATCAGGAGATTTATGGATTTGGTTGGGTACTACAAGAGATTCGTCTAGGATTTCTCTAAGATAGGTGCTCTCCTATAACTAGATTGCTACAAAAGAACTACAGGTTTATATGGTTTTGCAAGGAAAGTTTTAATGAGCTGAAGAAGAGACTAACCACATCCCTAGTGTTAACCTTGCCAAAGATATGGGAAGAATTCACCATGTTTTATGATGCATCCATAATGGATTTGGGGTGTGTTCTGATGCATAGTGATAGAGTAATAGCCTATGCATCGAGGCAGCTAAAGAAGCATGAGAGGAACTACCTTACTTATGATTGTGATGGCTATAGTGATTTTTACTCTCAAGATATGGAAGCACTATCTTTACGAAGTATGATATGAGAGCTTCACATATCACAAGAGCCTCCAATATCTATTAAGTCAGAGGGAGCTAAATGACAAAAGAGATGGGTCAAGTTGCTTACTGATTACGACTATAGAATACATACCATCCGAGCAAGGCAAACATAGTTGTCGATGCCCTTAGCTAGAAATCATAGAGTAGCCTATCCCATATTACAATAGTGAGATGGCCAGTGGTCAGAGAGTTCTATCAGCTGATCAACGAGGGACTTCACCGAGAGATAGCAGAAAATGGTGCCTTAGTGGCACAGATGAGAGTCACTCTAGTGTTTTTGGAACAAGTGGCTCAGAAACAGTATGAGGACCTAGAGTTGGTCAGCATAGCAAGAACATTATAGAGTGGGGAAACATATGAGTATAGATTCCAAAGCTAAGGTATTCTCTACTTCGATAATAGATTGTGTATGCCATATGACATTGCATTGAAGGGGAACATTATGAGGGAAGCACATGCTGCCCAGTATAATGTTCACCCTAGGGCCATGAAAATGCACCAAGACATGAAAAAATATTGGTGTCCCTCAATAAAAAGAGAGATTGCTCAGTTCATGTTGTTATGCAACATGTGCTAAAGGGTAAAGTTGGAGCATTAGAAGCCAGCAGAGATGTTGAACTCAGTGCCAATTTATGAATGAAAGTGGGAACACATCTCGATGGACTTTGTAGCTAAACTACCAATCAACTCCAATCGATGTGACTCAATCTAGGTCATAGTGGACAGACTGACAAAGGCGGCACACTTCCTACAGGTCAGGACTAGCCATTATGTGGATAAGCTAGCACAGACCTACATGTAGGAGATCATTAGATTGCATGGTCCACTAATGTCTATAGTGTCTGACAGAGGACCCTAATTCACATCACGGTTCTAGAGAAGTCTGCATAGTTCTATGTGTACACGGCTAGACTTTAGCACAATCTTCCATCCATAGACAAATTGATAATCCAAGAGGACCATTCAGACGATAGAGGACATGCTTCGAATGTGTGTATTGGATTTTGGAGGGTCATGGAAGCAACATTTGCCATTGGTAGAGTTCGCTTACAACAACAACTACCATTCAAGCATAGAAATGGCTCCATATGAGTGATTGTATGGAAAGAAGTACGAATCTCCAATATGCTCAGAAGAAGTAGGAGAGAGGGCTTTGGTTGGACCTAGAATTTTGGAGATCACCAACAGGGTGGTTCCCATAATCAGGTAAAGACTCTAGACCGCAGTGAATAGGTAAAAGAGCTATATAGATGGCAGACGGCAATAGCTTCCTAAAGGTATCTCCACTGAAGTGGGTTATTCTTTTTGGTAAAAAGGGTAAGTTGGCTCCTAGGTACATCAGATCCCTTCAAAATAATTCAGAAGTTGAGTGATGTTACCTACAAGCTTGATTTACCTACATCTATAGAGAGGATTCACTTGGTGTTCCATATATCCATATTGAGGAAGCACTTGTCGGAACAAGGTTCTTAAAGAGTCATAGTTCGAGATTTTAGAAAATCTCACCTATGTTAAGCAACCTATGGGGATTCTAGACACCTAGATAAAGAGACTAAGGAACAACGAGATACCCTTGGTAAAAGTATTATGGAACCATCACAATATAGAGGAATGTACCTGGGAAACTAGGAAATCCATGGTTCAACAGTACCCACATCTAATTCGCAACTGAGAGTCTTAGATGAGAGATGTATTCCCCATAGTGAAATGTAGATTATGTAAAGAAACAATGTCATGATATGTATAAAAGAAGGTGTTCATGAAATGTTAAGCAATGTTATGTGTTATGGAAATGTTATTTGTATGCAACATATGTATGATGAACATTTGGGATGAATGTTTTTAGAAAGGGGAAGAATGTAACACCCAACACTTCTCTAATATCAGAATTTGAATTTCTGAGACAGAATGTTCAAAATATTCAGAAATTTAGCAAGAAAAATGATTAACGGTTAAAATGTAAATAAGAAAAAGAATAAGGACTAAAATGTAATAATGAAATGTTAAAAAGGATAGAAATGGAAAATGCATATCACGAAAGGGAAAAATGGGAAAAGATGGACATATGTAGATTTGGAGCTGAACTAAAGGTTGGACTGCTGAACCAAAGTTGAGCCATCTCGTTTTGAAAGGGAGAAGGCAATGGTAGAATAAGGTTTCATGCTAAAATCCTTCTCTTGTGATAGAGATTTTTGCCTAGAAATTTAAGAGCAGAAAAGTTAAGTGACATTAAGTTTTAATGATTAGTGAGGTTTGGATCTAACAAAGAAAACAAAAAGGAAACACAAGGTTGAGTTCCAACCATTTGCAAAAAAGGGACACTGATGGGGACTTGAAGGAAATCGAGTAGTCCCTCACCAATCACCATAAAAACATGTCAGTTAGCCTTCATTTAACTTGTTTTGGGGTAAATGTGTGAAAAACAAGACATGCATGAAGATTTAAGACAATGTAGATGAAAATAGGGGTCCTCGGGGAAAACCCGATCATGGATGAATGGTGCAAATGCATGCATGTTAATGAATGAAATGGAATGAAAAAACACCAAAAATGGGATAGCATGTCAAGATGGTAGAAGTTTTGTTTGTTAGATTGAGAATGTATAAAAATGCAAAACATGAACCAATGTTGAACATAAAATAAGAAATGATGATGTTTAATGCAATATAGGTGTTAAAATGATGATGTTAGAGGTTAAAAAATGTGTTTCCATGTGAAAATGTGAGATTTATGGGCCTAGATAGACTGGAAACATGGGAAGTTAGTTTTGACTTTTTGGGAAAAATCTAATTTTTAGTCACTGGACTGCGAACTAAGCTTCCAGACTGAGTCATAAAGATGACCGAAGGATAATACCAAGACATTTTATGACTTGAAAAAGAATAAATAAACAAAGTAAAAGAATAAGTTAAGGATGAAACTAAGGCATTGTTTGACTTGGTCAACAAAATGACTCCATAGTTAAGGGATATAAGCAAGATATTACTCGATGAGGTAAAGTAAGATAGTACCCAACCGTACTAAGGGATGCAGTTAAGGCATCACTCGGCTAAGAAGGAAAATGGTTCAGAAACAGTAAGAGAGTGAAGGATATCTCTCGGTTCCCAACTGTAGTACCAAGAGTAACCAAACAATAGCTTAAAAGTAAAGTATAATGAAAAATTAATATGTGTGGAAAAGTATGGGAATATGTCTAAAAGTATAGAAAAGGTGTATATGACTTGTCTCTAATCCTGAGTCCGTTAATGTAGGGCTAGACTCTAGAATCAAAGGCAATAGTAGTTAGACCGAATGTGAAGACACAATTGTCCAGTGAGTAGATGCTAAATGCTTTTAAATTGCATGACAATATTTTATGGCATATGTTTGCATTAGCTCCATGATATATGTTGCATTGCATATTTATATGTGATATGATGACTTGGTGACATATGGATGAACCATAAACTTCAACTAAAATGAATGATGAATTAATAGAACGATATAAAAAGGTATGAGCAACTAAGTTGGCCGAAAGGAGCTACTTGGCACCAGTATATGGTAAGACCAAAATGACTGAAAGAAGCTTTTTGGCACTATACTTAATGGTAAAGAATGTATGAAGGTATCTTCGGCTGCCCGGATCATGGCACAAGGGTATGCTTTGGCTACTCGGGTTTAACGATAATGAAGTCCTGAGGAGTTGCCTCAACTATCGAGCAATGAAGTTTTTTGGGGACATAATCACCTTATGTGAAAGTTGTATGAATTGTTTGAAGATATTGCATTTCACTAGCATGAAATATATGTTTTATGTATGAATGGTTTTTCTGTGTCTACTCACGAAGCTATTTCAAAATAACTCACACCCCTTTTATGTCCTTTTCCCATCCCCTCTTCCTTTTATCCATTTTTCACAGGTAAGCTATAATGGCTCAAAAAGATGGACCCAAATGAAGAAAAGTAATAGAATATTATTGCCATTAGTTTAATGAGTCATGTAATAAATGAATATAATAACATAACTAATTATGATTAAGTAAAAGATTTGTATGGTCACTATTGTTATGATGCATGTTAACATAATAGTGATGGACACTAGGATCTCTTATATAAATGCCTTATGCCATGACCGTTATGTATTGTATGCATATTGATTATTATAAAATGTACATGTACATGTATGCATACAGAAATGAGAATGAATGAAATGTATGAACAGGTGATAGGACAAAATATATGAAATGAAATGAAACACAAAAAAATGGCATAGAAAATGACGGAGGATGACACGTAAGCTTGTTAGTGTTTCAGTCACCTTTAGGTGGTCAGAATTCTAATGTCCATAGTGGTTCGATATGGCCGATCTATTACACTTTCTTCTAGCTTTTCCTTTATACCCCTAACACTTTCATTAATTGCATTTAACCCTAAACTCTTTTAAATTTGCATTTTAGACCCTAATCACCATTCTAACGTGATTTTTGCATATTCCATGAATATTCTAATCAAAAACTCAAATTTTGATGTTAAAAAAGTGTCAGGTGGTACAAGAAAAGTGTCGGGTGTTAATATAGTAATCATCGAAAAGTCATGCTAGCAAGCTAGGGTATGAAAGTGCAAATGGTAAGAGTTTTATATCTGAGTTTAGAATAACATAAAATTATGCTAAATTGTGCATATTTCATATGTGAATATATGAAATGGTCATTTGGCGTAATTCAGACATGATGAAAATGCATATTTTTAGTAATGCATAATGATGCATAATGGACTATAAATGGTAATGCACGGCCTTACTTTAATGGATATCAGAGTTAGCATAAGGGTATGGCATGCATAGTTTTTTAGTAGTACTACACCATACAATTGATTTTAGGACTACTATTGGTACTTCACCAATTTGGCTAATTTAGAGCCTTACCACATATAGATAGATATTTTAGGCACCTTGTATTTATTGTTAAAGTTCTTGTACTTGATTGTTTATATTCTCCGTATATATCATTAGAGTCTATCATAAGTTACATGGCTTAAAAATTGATCATTGAACATTCATTTCATTACTGCATACAAATGAGAATCAGACATACATAAATGTGTACATATAGTTATTAGTACACATAGTAAATGTTATAATATAGGATTTTTGACATAGTATATAGTTTATTATGTTCATTGCTAATTATGAACTATGGAATATACATATTTGTAAATATATGTAACATTATACTGTTATTTTTTTTTATAGCCACTGAGCATGTAGTTTATCAGATTAGTTAGTTGTCATATACAGGTAAAGGACAATAGAGTAGTAGAAGATTCATCCACTAATCCACAATAATATTAGCAGCTAAAGAACACATCAATTAGTCTACCTAGATCTTTAACAATATTATATGTATTTTGTTCATTTTGGCATGTACATAGAGTTGTAAATTGTTAAACAGTACATTGGTTGATTTTATAAATTAGATTTGTATGAACATAATATATGTTGTGATATATTTGTGTGTTGATAGTTACATAACTATGAAATAGGTCTAAATCTACAGGTTTAAGGGCTCTCAAATAGGGAAAACTCTTGCCAATTTTTTATTTAATAATATTAAGAGGTTGCAAAATTAGATATTTAGAAGATAAAAAATAATATTATACACAATAATAATTATGCACAACAAAATAAACAATAGTAATAGGTAGTCCGGTGGTGCCTGCTTGGGTCTCCAAAGGTCTATGTCAGGAGTACTACATAAAATCTAAAATTACACAACCTAAATCCTTAATTATCTTAAATTCTCATTTTAAATATGCGAAATCTTTGTTCTACCCCAAATATGCATACACATAATAGTGTAGATTTAAACAATCTCTGTTAACTAAAACAAACACTCTACATATATATGTTAATGTTGTCTTAATTAGAGAAAAATCAAAAGCATATATAATAAAAGGAAAAAAGTATTTAGATGAAAAATTTTCTATTAAATATCTAGGTCATGTCAAATACTTCCTAGGTTTTAAAGTAGCTCAATCTAGCTTAGGTATGTTCATTAATTAAGCAAGTATATTTATCAAATTTTAAAAGCCTATTAAATGGAAAAATTAAAGACTTTGCATTTTACAATAATTATCGCCAAAAGTTTCAAGTTTTTGCCACAAAGCCTGACTTATCAACCTTTTGGAATTATAGCAAATTTCTAATTTAATTTTGGCCAATTTGAAATTACTACACTTGAAATTTATGTGTATATTTTTCAATGCTAATAAAATCCACCTAAGAAACTATATTAAGTAGAGTTAAAATCTTAGATTAAATAATCTAAATCTCTAACTATCTTAAACTTCTTATTTTAAGGACATAAAATCCTCAACTTTGTTTCTAAATGTGATACAAACATGCAGAATAAGATAAAATTTTCCATTCTTTAATGATAATTTTTTTTATCTATCTTATCCCTCAGCTCTATCCTCTTAGTTTACAATCAAGATGGCATTCATGCTTCCTTCTTCATTAAGTGAAATTGGTAGCAATAAAGTATCATGTCATGTACACCAGATGCATGCACAATTTGACTGCTATAAGAAAGAATATAGGATGAAGGCTTTTATTATTGTTTATTAAGGAATGTAATAAGTGTATAATATTGGATGGGTCTTATGTGATAAACCCTAAAGAGTTAACGTATGAGGTAGTTTTGAATCTTTAGTTTTATGTTTACTCATGAGAAGTTTGTATTTTTGTTGATATTTTAGTTTATAAAATATTGAGAGAATTATAACTTAATTATGTTTACCAACATTGTATGAAGCTTTATAATGGTTATTCAAATTTGATATAGGTTGCTAATTGCATTTTTCTACATAATTGGATGGTAATATCATACCTTATTCAAGAGAAACGAATGTGTTTGATGTCATTTTTTATAAAATTGATACTTCAAAAGTAGCAATGTCTTACAAGGAAGATTAGAATTGCATAACAGAGCATAAATTCAACATAATAAAAGATAAGTTGCTGGTAAAAAAGCAAAAAAATTAAAATAAAATAAAATCTTTGAGTTGAAAAAATACAAAATCATGCCTATTTAAACAATCCAAAAATTGCAATATGAGAAAAGTCCTAAAGATTATTTGATAGAAAACTTAGGTATTTCCTTATGTATGTTTATCTATGTAATGTTTAATTTATTAGGGAAACAAGAAAAAGCTTATGTATTTATGTTAATTTGTCAATGAAAATATTTTGTTTCTTTTAGTCTTATATATTTTCCAATATATAATTAAGCAGCAAGTTTAGAAATAACATAGGTAATAGAACAAAATAAGTACGAAAGAATGGACAAATGCACAATACATTTCATTCCATGACCAATGTTGGTAGATGTATATAAAATATAAGGCATGTGTTGTCTTATTTTATCTTTTCATAGATAACTTGCTAACTTATGTTATATTTAGTCTTTAAACAACATTACACCATCAAACTAACATGAGAAACTAATAACATACAAAAAAATTTGTGCTTAATTATGGTAAAAAAAAATTGATGCCAATATGGAATTCTACTAATATTCTTTAAGTTTTAGATCTCTTAGTAGTAACTTATTTTTATATATTGAAGAAGGATGGATATCTTCCTTTAGTGTATTTTGTGAGTATGTTACTAGTTATATTATATCATCTTAAAGTATGTCCTATTATCTTTTCCTTTTATTGAGTGAGGCGATAGAATCTTTACTAGGTCTTTTTATCTTACACTATATAAATGTGCATAAATAATGTCAAAAAAAATTAAAATTTAGAATAAATTAGAATCTAATATATATTCATCTTACGTAACTCTTATACAAATGTTTTATCTTTATCAAGACATCCTCTTTTACTATGAGTTGGTTGTAAGTAGTGTTGGCGATTTTTCTCCACACCCTTCTTACTTATTTTCTAAGCATTTTTTTATGATCAAGAGGTAAATAAAACTTATTAGTTTTAACTACATATCTAAGCCATTCAAATGCTCCATAAATTAATTATGGAAATTAACATATTATGTCTTGTTGTGATAAGGATCTATATAGTACAAGACTTCATGTTTTATGAAGTAAATACATGAATTCCATATACACATTGGATATCGATAAGTTCTATTCTCTATATGAGTAAGATTTTTGATGCATACTAATAATAAAGTCAATATTTTGCTGCTTGAAATTTATTTCCGACTGTTAGTTTAATAGTCTATATCTTGGTATCCATTTTAAATGATTAAATTATTTTCTTATCCTTGAGCATATAACATCTTCAAATTTAAAAACATTTCATAACTTGGAATACATTCTATCCATAAGGCTACTTTTGATATCATTTAGCTTTGAAATAATATGCATGGTCCTTGCCTTGTATATATATATATAAACCAAAATTATTTGCTAGGTTAGAGATTACCACATCGTATTTAGGCTAACAAGCGATAAAAGCTATGCAAAAAAAAAAAAAAAAAAAAAAAAAAAAAGAAAAATAAAACTTGGGTGAAAAACTATAGTTAATTTGTTAAGCCACAAAATAATAGTAATTAGTACAATGAGTGATAAACCTTATTTAAATTACACACAATTTATGTAAGGAGTGTCACATTTTG
>CAOGCB010091332.1:0-13217 GCA_948266635.1 Cnidoscolus chayamansa
TTTTTTTCATCTCATTAACTGCAACATATATAATAAGCTAAAACTTTAGTAAGAAGGTGGGATCTCAAAACTAGTTCAAACACAAGTTGCTGTTCATCACTTCAATCTAACTAAACCCAATATGTAGCAGTAAAATGTAGCTGTGTCCTAACCCTTTTTGGGGTTGTCCTGACTCATGAGTCTGTTACTTATGGGCAAGCCGACTGTCCCTGACCTTTAACCTCAACTCACATTGATCAGATGGCCTAGTTTAGGGTCCTATAATACGAGTACATACCCTACAAAATACATTGAATTTAAGAATAGCTATATTTTTCTCTACTAAACTTTTTGGCTTAGGAGAAATCAAAATGTCTTAAAGAAGTGTATGGTACATATATTGTCCTGCATGGCCCTGAGGATTATACAACATCACATTTTAGTGTCTGATTTAAGTAACGTAGAGTGAATTATGTTGCATAAGTTTGAAGAATTCAGCATTGCGTTTCCCTTCCGATTCTCTCCATTTTTTAAAATTTTCTGTTGATTAATTTGATATTAAAAAACAATATAATCTAAATAAAAACAAATGCTTGAATAGGAAATTAATACATCAGCTATTACTATATAATGGCTATCCGCTTCGAAAGAGTTTACTAAATATATAAATTAGCTGTATGGGTGGCCACTAACTATTAGATATATTAAAAAGATGAACCAAATATCTTCGAAATTTAATTTTTCTGATAAAATTGTGTATTAATGTTAAATAGTTTGTGAAATAATAATAATAATAAAAGAAAAAGAAAAGAGAGGTTGTGTGGGTGGTGAAATAAGAAATAGTAGCAGTAGCAGTAGCAGCTTAAATATCAAGAACAGGGTTAACCATGGAGCCTGAGGCTGAGGTAAGATGACAAAGTACTAAATGGTATATGCAAGGACAGGAGGGGGTTTGGGTTTGGAGGTAGTGGGTTTGTAAGTATGCAAGTGTCTGCCCTTGACTAAGTACCCTATTAGGAAAGAGCTTTGGTCTCTCAGTTGTCTGAAATGCTTTGAAATGACCAAAACCTCACATTCTGTTTAAGGAAAAGCCATCATACCATTTGACAACCAGACATTGTCGGGAACATGCAAACCATCAGATTTTGAAGAAAGCATCCAAAGACTCCCCAAAAGAACAAACAAAACTCACCTATCACTCTTTACTATATCATCTCATGGGCTATAGCTACTTCTATCAGCTTGTAAGTGAAGACCCCCCATGAATGATACAGATTACTTATATATATACATATATATATGTATTTATACATCTTGATCTTCTTCCTTCGTTTCTCATTTAACATTTCCTTTTCATTATTGTACTCACTCTCAATGGGTTTCTATAATAATGCAACTTTAAATATAAAAAAAAATCTCTCTCTTATCTCCTCGTTCCCCTTATTTTTGTGAAGGTGTAGAATCATCATTTTTCACTCTTGATGGGTTCTCATTCTTGTTTGCTTTTATTTCCAATGATAAACACTGTATTAAAAAGAACTAATTTGATTCATACCAATATATATAGCTAAATAGAGATAATTTGAACCCTTAAGAGATGGCTTAATTAACTCCTATGTGGAGTGATTTTTCAGCTTATCAAAGAAAAAGGGTGTTAATTATCTCATGACTGATTTACGAACTTTATCAAAGATGATTCATTTGCTTACAAGCTAGAGGGAGAAAAAAAAAAGGCTAGGGTTTTGAAACTTGGATCAATTAGAGGAACAAACTGGGCAGACTTGTTAATTTTCTTTCTTTCTTCTTTCCTTTCAAGAAAAAAGAAAAGGGCATGATGGCTTTCTACAGATTTCACTTATGAAGTGTATGTGTTGGAACTTGGTTCCAATAATGATATGCCATCATGATTGAAATAATGCAAATATATATAGCATTAGCTGATTGTGAGGAAAAAGACTTCCCAAAAAGTAGAACAGATACTACGGCAGAAAACGTGACATCAAAGTTTATTTTTAAATTTATAAGGAGGTCAAATGGGTCACCATTTGATTCTTGCTTAACATACATTTGTAAAGCCACATCATGTCATGCGGAGAGTAATATATATATATATATATATATGAGTTTAGTATGTAGGTCTGACATAATCCCTTTTCTATTATATAATATCATATATGCTTAATCATGCAATCTCACTTGTGATATTGTCAAATATCTAAAATGTTCAAGATGTTGGTAACTAACCCGCAAGTTGCTACATAGTCATATCTCTCTGATCATGTTTAGGCTGCTGGCTAAGGCCCAGAACACGAAGACCTTATTATTTTATTTTTATGTTATAGATGTTCATCTACTTCTTACCTTAAGCACCGATTAATAAAACGATCTTGGTTTCTAAAAGAGTAGAGTGCTATTCTTTTGCTTTTTTTTTTTTTTGTTTACTTTTAAAATAAAAGTAATTTTTTATGCTGTTTATATATTACGGTTAACCTACCAAGAACTTAACTATAGAGCAAGAATGTTAAGAAATTGCAAATAATAGCTGTGGGTGAAGAGACCTTTCCTTGGATGAAAATCTCAATCACTGAGACTGACAAAGAAACCTAAACAAACGTACTTGATAATATATAATCCTGCGTAAATGAAACTGGATAACAGAACTTACATGCCAAATGTAGTCTAGATACTAAGGTTGAAGAGACATTGGGTCATGAATAATATTATCTTTTGGTTCTAAAATCTGAAAAACACTTACTAGTTTATATGTATGTATATATATATATATATATTCTTCTTGAAGCTTAATTCCATTCCTGAGCAGAACTGCTGCTTACAGTGATCACGAACTGGTGCAACAACAAAAAGAAAAAAAGGCTTCCAACTTTAGAACACGTATATACGTGTTAGCTTGTGCTGAACAAAGCTGACAATTGAACTTCATCTAAGAGTATCCCAATCGAAGTTCCAAGTCCAAATCCTCTTTGGATTCACTAAGAACACCGATCTCCGAATCTAACCTGATAATCTCAGCTTTGTTCAAGAACTTGCACCCGTCTTCTCTTGTGAAACCATCAAATTCCTCGGAACCAAGGAAAGATTTTCCGGTTCCGGTTTTTGTTAAATCCAGTTTCTTTGGGCTTAAACGTTTCCGAAATGTACTATCATCAATAGCCAATTTCTTGGTTTCGCTGGAAGAAGCAAGAGATGGCGACGATAAAGCAGAAAGAGGAGGAGGAGCCGAGGAAGGTAATGTGCTGGTGAATGGAGGAGAGAAACTAGGGTTAGGGTTAACGTTAAGGTTGAGAATAGGACACTGACCATCCTTTGGAGGTGACCGTCTCAACCTGGCTCTGTCTCTCCTATGAACATTCATGTGGCCGCCAAGAGCTTGAGCAGATCTAAATTCCCTTTTGCAGAAGCTACAAGTGTAAGATCTTGGAGGCCATGAAAACCCGCTAAGATAATCTTCTCCACAGCTCTGGCTGTTGTAGTTCCATGAATATTTGAGCTTGTTTTTATTGTTCTGGATGTTGTTGTTGCTGCTGCTGGCTCTACTGCCGATACTATGGTCTTTCAAGCTGTTGCTCAAACTGTTCTTCTCCATGGATTCTTTCTGGTTCAGCGGGACCTAGCAAGATAAAAAAAGGAAACGAAAACCTAAACTCATCATGTCACTGTATAAAAGAAATAGAGAAAAGTTAGAGAACCCATCTCTGAAAAGGTGAGAGTTCGAACAAGGAAAGAAAGATAAAAAGTGAGAGAGAATGAAACAAAACTGAGCTTACCAGAGATGTTTGACGATGAAACAGAGTTGGGTCTTGGGTCTTAAAAATAAGAGTACTGATAAATAAAAGTTGCAGCAAAGGCCCATCAAATTCTGAGACAGAAGCTGAAAAATCCCATTGGAGGCTACCCCAGCAAAAAATGCCCCATATGTTTTAGTCACCACTTACTATAAATAGAACCTCGGCCTGCAAGTCATGCCCTTTTTCCAAATCTAGCAGACTATAGTGGATGAATTTTCACTTCCCTTTAAATTGTTTCCAAGTACTATCATGTTTGTGCAACAATTGTAAAGAAACTGGAGTCATGATGAGTAGATGGGCGCACTCAGGTTGATTACTTGTCTAGTTATAACTGGTTAAATTTTTTAGGATTTGATTTTCAGCCAATCTGTTCTTGCCATTAAATCAAGCTCACACGAGGTTAGATGGTTTCATCACCACTCTAAAACAGGCCAAAACAAGGAAATAAAATAAGAGGAAATGTGTCCCAAGATTTCTGTGTGTCAATGTCCCACAGTTCTTATGGGTCATCAAAGCCTAATTAATTTGGTAATGCGAGCTATTATATATCGTGAGCTTCATCCAGACTAGTCGACAAAAAGTAGTTGAGCTAGAGGAATGAATGCCTGAAGCTCCTTCACTATTCGAAATTGATTGAATGAATCTCACATCTGAATACCATTTAATTCACATGCATCAGTAATTCTTCTTTTAATTTCTACTTGATAGCTTTGCAAATTTTCCACTATGTCTCTTTTACTACAGTGCACTATTGTATAATGAGCACCTCAGCTACATTCACTTAAAATCATGGTAAGAAACACACAGTACTGAGTTTTTCATTGGTCAGAAATTTAAAAACCTTGATGCATGTAACGATCATTCTAAATCATGATTAAAACAACCAATCAAAGTATGTCCTTTTCAACAGTCAAGTTCATTACATATGGATCCTACTAACTATATAATCCCATATGGTCTGAGTTTGAAGACTCAATTTCCATTATTTCAGATTTTTGATACACAGGGTGAAAGATAATAAACTACAATGATGATGGCTAATTACGATGGATTGGCCTAATTTATGAGTATAATTAACCATTATCATTGAAATCAGGTGGTTTAAATCATGGTTGGGACCTTGTATAGCTCAAATGTCCAAGTACTCATTCCAAAACACAATGAAACAGCAAAAGAGGGAGGACACAACAACGAACCATCTGATTTCTGTTTACTCAACCTCATTAAAATTCCAGATGTTTTTTCCTAATTAAGTTGAAACACTCCACAAGTAGCAACCTTGGAGAGCTACAAGGTACAAAACTTCACCATACCCAGATCATGAATCTATTCATGTGGTCCCTTTTTTTCATTTTCTGTTAATCAACATAAGAAGACCCATTTGTTTAAACTCTCATTTAATGGAAAAGATAATACAAGAAAATGTTATACGTTGGATTTTGGTGGTGTAAGAAAAGCAGAGTAGTAGCTAGGTGTGTGGTTGCAAGATACTCCCATAATTTCAAAGACAGGTAATCTCAGTGAAGCCAGATTTAGTTACCATTTTAAAGTGAAAAGGAGCGCAAGTTTTAGCAGAGATGCATATAGACAAAAGATCCTGCCACATTTAGGTTAGATTTGTTGAAAGACTAGTGGCCAATAAGGTGAGTCCATGCCCTGCTATATATAGTTTTGATTTTATAAGGTTCTTTAGCCGAAATTGCAGGGTTTACCCGCAGTGTAACACGTTGCCGTCTCCTGCACTCATAATTGTGAATAGGGAGAGAGAGAGAGGGAGAGAGATTTAAACCAACAACAAAAAAATCTTATTCAAATCTCAGCTTCTGCTAATGTGTTAATTAATTACCATGTTTATCTATGACAAAATAGACACTGGAGAAAGAAACATGTGTATTACACCAAAATAATGTTTTTCTATGACAAGAATCAAAACTAAAGCTGTCTTATCAACTTTTGAACGTGGGATTAAGGCTCAAAAAACAAATTCAAGATCCTTAAAATCTGAGCTAGCCTTGTTGGGCTTGTTGGAAACCAAATCTTTCGTAGCTGTCTCATCAACTCGATAACTAGTTTAAAGTGCATTCATTTAAGCAGGGTCACAATCTGTATAAGTAGGAATTGGGACCATATTCATTTCTGTGGATTGTGAGGGTGACAGATGTGTGTTAGTTCTTGTGATTCCCAACTTACCCATCTTCCGGAAAATTCAGAATCCATCACTGAAAATGTTTGCAAAGGGCCCTCCATTACCAGGCCTTCTTCATATTCAAGCCCATCCTCTTACCTTAAAATGGTACGTACTATATGTTTTAAATCCGCTTGGGCCTCGCCCATTTGGCATATTAAAGTGAAATTTCTATGAATTTTCATAAACTCTCTCCTTTTTACTCTTCTTTGAAAAATATACAGGAAATGAAATTTATAATTTTATAAATGAACATGCGTATGAACGTATTTTATAATTTAACGTAATGGGAAAAATCAAACACAGAAGAAAAATTATAATTCAGTCTCACAATCATCATAAGAACCAGAAATTAGATGCTTTTTAAACTCTAATTCCAACTCCAAATCAAAGTTCTTCTGCTTCTCACTTTCCAACTCCATCCCAAGCCTCTCTATCACTTGCAATAATTGTTCCTCTCTCGGCACTTCCCCTCCTAACATCCCAATTAGGTTGGTTACTTTCTGTCTTTGCTCGTCCAGACTTCTCTTTAACACCATTAAGCCCCCTACCATTGTCTCCTTATCAAATCCTTTTTCTCCCTTTCCATTGTCCCCATTAACGCTCGACTCTCCTGAATCACTTGACTTGTTCTGCTCTATTTTCCTATCATGACTGATAATTTCGCCTCCGGAATGAACCTGTTTCACAATTGAATCGTCTTTAGTCTCTGTAGGGAATACTGGGTCTAGCTCGAATCCCTCCTCGTTAAAGTTCCAGCCACTGATCCTTCTGATCTTCACAGTTTCACTCCCTGTTTCCCCTTCAGCACCTTCCTCTTCTTCTCCATTATCACTACCTGTACTTATTCCGTGTAAAGCCTTACTTTCTTTGAATCTTTCTTCTACGGTAGGCAACCCATGCAAGACGTTTTTTACTAGAAAATCCGAGCCCCTGCAGTTCCTGAAGAAAGGATGCTTAAATAGCTTCTCAGCAGAGGGTCTCTTTGATGGATCTTGATAGAGACAAGAAGCAACCATATCTTTAAATGCTTTGGAGAACTTCTTGCTCTGATCTTTCTTTTGCTTCTCATAGTCAGAGAACCTAAACCGTTTCGTTATCTTCATGAGCAAAGACTTGGAAAGAGGAAGGTGTGACAAAGGAGGACGACCGTGGGCTAATTCCAATGCTGTGATACCAAAAGACCATATATCAGCCTTATAACTATACCCCGTGTGGGAGTGTATAACCTCAGGTGCCATCCAATATGGGGTCCCTGCAAAATCTGTGAGCATCAATCTCGATGAGCAAGACGATGAAGCCCAACCTCTTCCAGTGCTCGACTCGTAAATCGAGGCTGATACACCGAAGTCTGCGAGCTTAACGTGTCCTTTTGAATCTATAAGAATGTTACCTGCCTTGATATCTCTATGCAAGTGGCCTTGGTTGTGAAGATACGACAGTGCGTTAAGTGTTGCTTTGAGAACGATAGCAATGCATGGCTCTGATAGGCCGTCGGGGAAAGACGAGGAAATGATCGACTGAAGGGAACCAGCAGACATGAAAGGCATAACGACCCAAAGGCGGCGACCAACGGTAAAGGAGCAATGGGCTTTGAGGATGTTTGGGTGTGAAAGAAGGGACATAGTCTTGGTTTCCCTTCTAATATTGTCGAAATCCGATCGAGATTGATCGAGATCTATGGATTTGATGGCAACCACAGCAGAGTTCATGGGGATACATATTGCCTTGTAAACTATGGCACTAAGACCAACACCAATCTCTTCCAAGATTTTGTAGGAGCTCGAGTCTAATGGGAACTGAAGTCTTTTTGGTTCTTGATCTTGTTCGTGAGCCATCATGACTGGGTACACCCGAATCTCCAATGAGAATAGAGAGACTTGTTGTCTTCTTGAATTTGGGTTTGGGAGATTTTTCTTATAATGTGGTGGGATTGGTTGAAGAAGAGAGGGAAAAGGAAAGAAGTAGGTATTGCTGGTGGTTTTCTTGTGAGGTTTGAGAGGCAAAGAAAACAGTCACGGCGGTGACATCGTTGAAAGGGAGACGATGCATGTGAATTTCAACTGCTTTTAATATAAGAACATGAATTCAATAGAGAGACTGGCAGATAAATGCGGTGGTTCAATTTGAGGAATGAGTAAAGCTAATCAATATATTTAAGTTTCTTGAATCTTCTGGTTTGGGTATGAACATGATAATAAAAATTTTGGTTTCAATTTACAGTAACAGCTTTCTAACTCCAGTTAATCTAATACTACAATTTTCTTGAATTCAACAGTGTAATTGCTACAAGAACTGATAATACATACCCATTTTAGCAAAGGAATACTAAAGAGCAATGGATCCTAGACACAAGAAGGTCAGGGAAAATACTAGAGATAAGAGGCTTACAGAAACTGGAATACGTCCTTCATCCTTCCTCAGTAGCATCCCCTCAATGACTGGAAAATTCACCACTACTATATAAAAAGAGAGGAAAACTTGGCCAAACATGTGTTTCCAAGTTCCAGCAAGGAACATTCTAGCAACTCCGCCCACAAGAGATATCACGTTCAAGATGACTAAAGCAACTATGGGAGCAAGTACTACTGTTGATGTTTGGTAATTGAATTTCCCCTTTTGGTATAATGTGACATGTCCTTCATCAGAAACTTTATTTGTTGGCACAAAACTGGCTTTTCTTAAACCAACCCACTTCAAAATAGCATCTATACTGCCATATGTATATGCTGTTACAGACTTAATCATCCAGATTTGTTGTTCATTCCACCAGGTTTGGACTGAGCCTCCTGAGGAGAGAACCTCCTCTAAATGTTTGAAGAAAGATCCAAGGAATATGAATGAGTAGATCAAAAACCATGAACTTGAAACCTAGTTCAGAACATAAACTATGTTAATTAGACAAATTTTTAGGCTAAAATAGGGAAAACCAGAGAAGGAGTCCTATAAACAGAGGATTAAAAGGAAAAAAGTGTTACCTTGGGATAAATGGGGATGCCCTTCCATAGATAAAGTTGAGGCAGAGTAGCTAAACACCACAAGGGAAAGGAATAGAGGGGCTGGAGAGCAAGATAGCCGTAGCACATGGTTTGAAACAAAGACATTCTTGATAACCCATAAATGAAAGGACAATACCTTGAGATGGTAACCTCCATCAACCCAGAGTTCCATCTTGTTCCTTGAATTATTGTGTCATTCAAATTTGTGGTAGCGGAGCCTAAGAATGCTGGTCTTGAAGGATTACAATAAACAGAAATCCATCGTTTGCAGTGTAAGATGAACCCAGTCAAGTAATCTTCTACCACAGAATCATACAAGAATCCTATCTGCTTTTCAAGCCAAGAACATAGTATATTAAGTGAAAAGAAGAATCCATAATTTGCATACTAAAATGATGGCTAAGAAGTGCTTGCCTGTTCACCCCAAAGAGTGTGTTTCTCATAGGTACAATTGGCTAAAAATTGAGCCTCTTGCTGCTGCAAGGGTTTGCTTGAGCATTCTTTATTGTCATCGATGTTATGTTGGTTGATTCGGTGAACTGACAATATAAAATCGTTTGAGGGACCAAAAATCTGTTTTAGCTGCTCTAGATCTGCATCAGGCCAGCATTATAATAATCAGATTAATCATTTCAAGTACATCAAACCATATCATTTTAATACGTTCAAAATTGCAAGAAAAGTTAAGGATAGTTTTCCTAGCAGAATTCTGCAAGTCTCTGGGTTCTGTCATTTTTTCCCAAGCTACAATTAAAAATGGCATTGCATTTGAAATTAGAGCCATTACAGGGAATTATACTCACCCTTCAGTGGAAGATTACCATATAAAGCCTCTCTCTTCATGTAAAAGCCAGTGCCAGACAACATTGGCCCCTGAAGCCCATCCATACCTGGCCACCACGTCTAAAGCAGCAAAGCCAAACAGCAATTTGTTACACAGCAACCTCTTTGTTTATGAAAAGAACAAACATCAGAAGTTATGAACAATGCAGGATTAATGGGGAGATGTCAGTTAACTTACAACGAATAACTTTCTCAATTGGGCGTCGTAGATGTCACTCTTACTGATGTTATGGAATTTCTGGGGAAACTGGACGAAAGCAAGAGAGGTGGAGATTTCAGGGTCAAGGTGGAAGCACATTGCTTGCCTAGCAGATGTTGGGTCATTGCAGAACATGTCACAATCTAGTACCAAAATGTATGGGGAGTTGGTTAAAATTCCAGAGACCCTTAGCTGCAAAAAGATAGAGCAGTAGTGTTAATCAATTGAAAATAAAGAGAGGAAGAGAAAAACAGAGACATACAAGAACATTGAGTGCTCCAGCTTTGAAATTGTGGGGCTGGTGAGGCCTTTTCTCACGAGAAACATAGACAAGAAGAGGTATCTCCTTATCAGATTGATCATGTATCACCTGGATAAAAATAATACAAAAAATTTTAGATGGTCACAATGGGTATCTGATGAATAAAAAAAAACGAAAAACATTTGAAGAACAAGCTCACACCTCGATTGCTGGAGGATGATCAATAGCATTTCCTTCACTTTCTTCACCTCTCTGCACACTCTCTTTATATTTCTCGTATATTTTTTGCATCTGCAATATATATTATATTTGGTTTCATAGTGTCCTCTGATTGTTGATAGATCATGCCATGAACACTCATCAGAACTTTATCTATTATTTTATGGATTATATTAAAATAAAATGTTATAAGTTTGTTAATATGGTTAAGTATAAAATTAAGTGGAATTCAATTGAATTCTAAATAACTCATGATTGAGATTTTTATTTATTTTTTTAAACTACCCTCAAGATAAAAATTTAAATATTTATATTTAATTACTTTATAACAATTAACATACATATATATAAATTAAAAATATATTAATATAAGTATTTAAAAATAAAATATATTATATAGTTTCGTAGACATAATACTAATAATAGATAGATGTGATCAGAGAATATTAATCATTTGATAACAACATCTTAGTCCAAAATGAATAATTTCAGTGCAAATTTATTTCACATTCACTAAAATTTAATAGGATTCAGTTTAATTATAAATAATTTTATTAAATTAATTTTCTTTTAATTTTAACTATACATACCCTTAAATCTATTGGATTGATACTAAATCATGCTCACACTAAGCGTAAATATTAAAAGGTCCATAGAGGAGACTCAAACTCTCAACCACTATTAGAAAATAAGAGCACTGTTTATTAAATTAAATTAAATTAAATATATTAAATTTTAACCATACATATTTTTAAAATTATTTCTTTAAAATCATATCATGTCTTATTAAATATTTAATTTATATATATAAAATTTGAATCTTTTAACTTTACAAAGAAAAATATTGAATTATTAATTATCGGTCATTATTATCAAATCAAATTATTTTAAATTATCGATTTTCAATGAATATTAAATTACTTTAATTTGAAATAATTATAAATAAAATGCATGCTAATTAATATATTAAAAGAATTTATTTTTAATTAGCATCAATCATTGATTGCATAATAAAAGAAAAAAAAAAAAAAAAGGGTTGAAAGTCAATCGCGATTGGGCCAACTAAGGGAGCTTAAAGAATTTTGAGGTAGGGACAACGTGGAGACCCACCTTTCAATTCCAAATAACTTGAAATGACAAATAATACCATTTATTTTTAATATGACTTTTTTTTTAAAAAAATATATAAAAATAATATAATTTAAAGTAATAAATTTTACTTTATTGAAATAATAAATAGTATTTTTAATATATACTGTAATTTATAATTTATAATGAATAAGGAAAAAAAAAAAAAAGAGAAGAGAAGAAAAGGCTACCTTGATCGTGTGAGTGAGAGAATGAGAGAATGAACGACAAAAAAAAAAAAAGAAACATAAAGTACAAACCTCCGTCTGATCCTTTTCTTCCTCATCATCTTCGATTTCCAAGCTTGAAAAATAAACCTCAGGACACCTATTCTTGATCCCAAATCTTCTACAAAATGGAAGCCAACACCTAGCAAAAGCACAAGCCTCTCGCATACCCTTTAACATCAGAGAAGATCCGCTATCATCTGAAAGATACACAGAGAGCTTCTCAGGTGGATAATCAAGCGCCATAGAGGATAAGACGGTGTTCATCACATCCACTGGCGGCTCTTTGTTGGGGTCCGCTGTGCATATGAAAATATCAATACCCGGAAGCTCTTTATCTTCCGGCAACCTTTCTGGGAAAGGGGTTCGAGAAACTGGTGCCCATAGATAAGCTTGGTTACAAAGCCAGATAAGAGAAAGTAAGAGCTCAGAAGCGAAGAGAAAAAGATAAGGGAATATTGTAGGTTTTGGTAGGAGGAAAGAAGAGAGTCTAAAGTAGAGAAGGGCTGTCAAGGCTATGGAGTGAAAGAGAGCATAGGAGCGATTGATGATCGTTGAGTAGATGTGACGAGTGCAGAGATGGAGAGGAGGCTTCATTTCCGGTTTGCTGGTTGCTTGCTTTGTGTTCCACACGATAAACTTTAATATCAAAGTGATTTGAAAAAATACTAAGTGTTATTTTTAAATAATTGATATTTTATTAAAATAGCAGTAATATTTGTAGAATATTTTAAATTTAATTAAGTTATCCCTCTGCACTAATCACTTAATTTTAATAATTCCCTTATTTATAACGAAAAGTGAGATAAAAAAAAAATTATAAGATAGATTTTAATAAATTATAAAAATAATTATTATATTTAATAGAGATAAAAGGTAAAATTGAAAATTCTAGATTTATTTGGTCAACCGTCGCCCATTGAAATCGAGGATGAACATAGGATAAATTTTTAGCAACTTCCAAAAATCATTCCATGTGGAATTAATTAGTTGAAAGTAGATCCGGTCTGGTATTACATTAAAATCAAATCCATCAAATTCAAAATGAACCAAAATTGATTAATAATTTGCAGGCTGAAAATAGAACTCAACCGTCCTAGAGGAGAATCAATTCTAGTTCCTCCCGCTTGAACCAAATTGGATCGTTTTTCTAACTAAAGAAAAGTAAAAATTTTCAAACATTGCATTGTATAAACCCCAGATCATATTAGAACTAAAATCAAAATCATATTCAATTTGAAATCGAAACCAGATTAAAATCCCCAATTTGAGCAAACTCACACAGTCACGGTCAGTTTCATAACATTCGCGAAACCACTGGTTCCGGACCGTGGCTAGGACAGAATTCTTACTAATTGGAACTTGGAAGG